>JAPMOB010225977.1:0-11022 GCA_029875015.1 Lepomis gibbosus | reverse complement strand
GTTTTGAAGAGGAGGAGACCGACTTCAGCTCTGTGTTGAAACTTCCTGACTGATGAAAACTTAAAAACAACAACTCTGGACCTAGTAGTAACTCCATTGGCTGTTCAGCTGTTCGCTGTAAACACACCCAGGCAGGCATTATTTACATTTAATGCTGACGATTGATATCAGGCGGACAGCGGCGAGACTCGTGTTCTATCTGACTGCTGATTGTGATTTTTTGGTTTGCAAACAATGGTGGAAAAGAGAGTTGCAGTAGCAGACAAACACCAGACATTCTCCAGTTAAAGCCAGTAGTCGCCCATTACTCGCCCATTCAGAAATTCACTGCAAGGCAAGCCCCACCCGCCCAAAGTACCCAGTGCTTTTGGAAAGTACTACCCCCAGAGCAGGGTCTTTTTAGGGGGTAAAATGAAGACCCAATAACTACATTTAGACCGTGGTCCCTCTGGTGGGACTGTAGTGAGTTCCTCCAAAGGTTCCTAGTTCTGGCGGTATAGTTCCTTTGGTCGAACCTAACCTACCTCACTTGTGAGCCATGTAAACAATTTGCCATTACTGCACAGGCACACCTGACACTATAGTGATCTCACTACTACCTCTCCTTTAACAGTCTGTCTCTGTAATACGCCTGAATAGAAACCTCCGCTTCAAAAATCCTCATAAAGCGTGTTTTCACTGATGCTGGCTGTACATCTCTGTGCTCATACAGACTTTGCTACCTGCTACAGATGTCTGGACTGGGTCTCTGGTGGTTCTGGATTTGGATCAACTGTGCTATTACTGGCTTACGATCCAGCATCTACTTAACTGACAAATTTAGCCCCTGTAAATACTATAAATCAATCATTGCTATATATTATTGTTATCAGCTGTATCAGGCCTGTTCAAACTGGCTCCCCCAGTTTCCTTTAACATTTTTAAAGCTAAAATACTATTTATACTAGGGCTGGGCAATATGGACAAAACTATTATCATGATTTTAAAAAATCATATAATTTGATATCGAAAATGATCGGGATAAATGTCAAATCATTACTTCTATTGAGTTTAAAGGCTGATTTTTGAAAATTGAAGAAATCAGATGGTTAAGTGTGGTTTTAAACTTTTCTTTCTGGTCAGAACAAGCACTTGATGCCAAGCAGTGAATCACTTCACAAATCTGAGGCAGAATTATTATGGAATTATTATAGAACTATTATGATAAAATCTGTTTTCAACAAATGTGCACAAGTAAAATTAAGTTAAATATTTCTTAGTCCCAATCAAACATTTATTGAATATTTATTGAACATTTGTTATATTGTTATTGAGGAAAATTATGTTGGGATAATTATTGTTATTGTATTATTGACCAGCACTAATTTATACTATGACTTGACTGAATAAGTGATGTTTACTATTTACTGAGAGATGTGCATCCATATTGCTCAGTCTGTGCTGCTAATCAACATTTTAATAATCAATGTGAATCCCATGGTTTCCATCTTACATTAGTAAACTTCACTGAGAGACAGATAATCACTGTCTTGTTTTAAAATGATGTGTATCTATGAGGAGTGCCACCACATGTGTGTGATGGTTAGACTAGTCCCACTAATGTTGCTGCTGGAATACAATAAGGCCCAGCTGCAGACTGTAGTTTAATTTCATGCAAACGCGTATGAGCACATGTTGACTCTTATCATTTCCGTGCTGCAGTTTATAAACGTTGTCCATCTGCGTTTATCAAGCTTAATAATTAGTTGCATTTCATTCTAATATCTATCACTCTATATCCCAGGACCTAAAGTGGGAGCCCAACACTGACACCACCATCAGTAAAGGATGTACTTCCTGCGCCAGCTCAGGAAGCTCAACCTGCCTAAAGAGCTGCTGATCCACTTCTACACAGCCATCATACAGTCTGTTATCTGCATGTCCATCACTGTCTGGTTTGAATCTGCCACCAAAAAGGACAGGGACAGACTGCAACAGACAGTCAGGACTGCAGAAAAAAATCATCGTTGCCAACCTGCCCTCTATTCAGGTCTACATTTCCAGAGTCAGGAAAAGGGCAGGAGATCACTGCAGAGTCATCTCTTACTACTTACTGTATATTTATCATTCTCTATTTCAGAGCTGTTCATACTGTTCATATTCAAACTGTATATTGTATATTGTATACCAAATCCACCTGCCTCATGTAATAACCACACATAATACTAATTTATTCCAGCGTTCTTCTTTGCACTCATCACACTGTGTACATGTATGCTTGCAGGTGTATGTGCACCTGTATATCACATCCACCTCCGACATTTACTTAATAATAACAATAACAGTAATAATATTTTTTCTCCTGCATCCTTTGCACACTGTTCATTGCACTATTGTCTCAATCTGTCTGTTTTGTTCATGTGTTCTCTATACTGTAGCCTGTGTTTAATTATTATTGTATTATTGTATTATTGTATATTTACCCGAAAGTCACTCTCATTGAGTTATTTTCTCTTCTTTCCACAAAAGGATAGTCCCCGTTGGTCCTCTCGTCAGCGTGACTGACTCGTTTTTTGTGACGTTTCATATGCTTACACACCGCTTCACATTAACCACTAGTTTTATTTTGAAATTGCAACCAGACGTTGCATATATTTATTATTGCTAACTTGACCGGACGTCAAGGTGTATTGGGGCACAGCACATGGATACAGGGGGCACGTACCCCAGTAAAAAGGGTCTAGGAACGCCTATGAGTCTGTAGGCCTATTTATTTCCCTTATTACTATAAAACTCGCTCAAATCTGCACTTTTTGTTAGCCTCCACGCCAGATGGTGGGGTAGTGCTCCTAGCCGTTGCCAGAAGAAAGCAGAAACCGAGAAGACGAAGACCGTTTAGCTAACTTACATGCAGTAAATTGTGATAAAGGTGATGTATTCCTGCCAGCAGCAGCGAAGTTTCAAAGTTCAGTTTGCACCACCTAAAAGAAGTGCGATAACTTGCAGTGTTTGATCGACAGGCTCGATGGCTCAGTATACTCGTGTTTCGGGGTCTGTTGGCTTGATTACTCTCCAAAACCCGCCTGTTAACGCACTCAGGTGAGCTGAAGTCAAAATCTAGGCTGCAGAGCTTCTTTGGTATGGTTTTAAACGTTTTTATAGCTTGTGGAAAGAGAATTTACTGCAAACGCGCGTGTGTGTGAGTGTGTGTGTGTCCTAATCATACTTCTGTACAATTTTGAGTGCAGGATTTTTTACTTGTAGTATACTATGGTATTGCACTTATAAACAAATCTGATCTGTGGGTCAGTGAGCTCTATACTGGGGCAGTTAGGGATTAAAGCCTTGCTCAAGGGCACCTCAGTTTTGCTATATAGGGAGGGGCACTTTTTGCAAAGATTTATCCCCCCCACTTTTCTTTTTATGCCACCACTGTCGCTTTTTACAGAAACATATTCCATATAATGCATGTCAAATTCTAAATAATGCACAAATGCCGAATTTAACAGATTCCACTGTGCCCCTTTACATGGCCGTTTATATCTAAATATTATCCTTAACTTTGTGAAGAATGCCTTTAGGCGAAAGTTCTGTACTGTCCCTAAAGCTTGGCTGATAACAATTTAAAGAGTAACAAAAGAGTTAACTTCAGCGATAGTGTAAATCCAGTATCATGTAAGAACGTGTCTTTTTTAAATACAGTGCAGCGGTGAGGCAGGGAATCGTTGATACGGTGGAGAGAGCACTCGGTGACCCAAAGGTTAAGTCTGTGGTCATCTGTGGCCAGAATGGAGTATTCTGCGGAGGTATGTTTTTAATACTTTTTTTTTTACTGTAACTTCACAATGGCAACACAACCCCAAATCAGTTTTTATTATGACTTTCAGTCGTAAACCATCCTCACTTAGAGATTTGACAGAGATAAAATTTTTGAAAATATTTCTGAAAAGGCACAATACCAGAGGGGTTGCAGCTATAAAATTCAAATGAATGCTATTCCAGGTATTTATCAATGAAAAAACTGAATTGAGCTTGAATATCATTATGTAGTACATTTGAAGCACATATTTTAAAAGTCTGTCACTGCACTACTTTCATTTGTTATATATAGTTCCCTAAGTATGTTCCCTAGTTAAACTACTAAAAATATTTGAGAGCTTTACTTGTTGACTACAACTTGTCCAAAGCAGCACATTGTGAAGTAAAAGCACTTTCCATGAATTTGAATGTTATTAAATAGCAAGTGTTATTTAATAAACTTAATAAACATGAGTTACTGAAAAAGATTTATGAGCCCAATGGTGTGTGTGAATCCCTCAAATCTAACATCTACAAAACAAACATTTTTATTGAACCCCCTGTCAGCATCATCAATTTCATTTTCTATAACAGGGGCAGACATCAAGGAGTTTGGGACAAACATGTCCGGGCCTCCACTGGTACCAATGATCCATGCCATTGAGGCTGCAAATAAGCCGGTGGTAGCAGCCATAGAGGGAAGCGCTTTAGGCGGAGGCCTTGAGTTGGCACTTGGCTGTCATTATCGAATCGCCCACTCTAAAGTTAGTTCATGCTTCAGATCTCTCTCTGTCACTCTGTCAATGTCTATCAGTGTCTAACTGGCAGTGGTGTCTTACATGTTACAGACTGTTAACTGTTCATTGAACTACTATGTTTGCAGAGTCTTTAGAAATGTGGCCCGTTCAATTTTGTATGGTTAATTAAAAAAAAACTTTTTTGACCACTGCACATTTTTAATTCATGTAAAAGAAGATTTTTTTTACCCCTCTAGGACATGCAATAATTCATCTAATGTATTTTCTGGCTAGAGAACGCTGTCTCACCGCTCACACCGTTCATAACCTTCCATTCATCAAACTTTATGCCTTTGTGTCTTTTCAGGCCAGACTGGGGCTTCCAGAGGTGACTCTAGGTCTGCTGCCAGCTGCAGGGGGAACCCAACGTCTGCCAAGGCTCATCGGCGTCCCAGCTGCCTTAGACCTCATCACCACAGGTGGCAAAGACGGGTTAACCTTGCCTGACTATTACAGAGTTGACAATAGAAGTTTAGACCCAACCAGAAACAGAGAAGTATCAATAAACACCTTTTTCTTACTGGGTCCTGTTTGTATTTTAGTTGTGGTACAAAATTAACTCAACATGCAGATATCCCTGCATATTATAGTTATGAAAATGAATTATTAAGATTGACTTGGTAGAACTGTTGATTATACATAAACCATGTACACCAGAGTGTAGCTGCTGAGTTTCCTCTGATGACCAGAAGAGGTCAGCATGTGTTTAGTTTTACCAAGCTCACTGCCAGAGAAGCCATTTCTGTGATTCACTTTTCTGTTCATATAACAAAAAAAATAGGAAAAACTGCAATTTGCTGTTTAAATTTTTGGTATTTTGTCTTTATTTGATAAATGTCAGAATCTAACAGGGGTTTGTCTTAACCACTAGGCCGCTTGGACAGTTTGTTATTCCTCAACTGATAATTTGAAATGTCACATGTCACCCATATAGACCTTTGACGTCCTTCATGTCTCCTACAGGCCGCCATGTGACTGCTGCAGAGGCACTACAACTTGGAATAGTGGATCAGGTTACTGATCACAACACTGTGGATGCAGCTGTGAAGTTTGTCTTGAGTGTTGCAGGTGAGACACAAACCCCAGATAGCACAAGGTACCCACTGGAATGAAATCCACACACTTTTTACTGGTATAAAAGTTAAGTCAGTGGAGGGACGAGAAATCCCTCTCAGAGCAGTTATTTTGGGCAAGTCTGACATCAAGAAGTGCCAACATGTAGGTTGTGGAAGTCAAAGGAAGCAGAAAACACAGCAGGCAGATCCTCTACCACAGAAACCATAAATGTTTCATGGCTCTGTCAGATGTGCTCTGATGTCTTCACTGCTTTTGCTGTATTATTCAGAAGGTCGAAAAGGGACAAACTTTCCTAGAATATATAATGGACCATCACCACTCATGTAGGGGATGAGGACTTTCCCTCTGCACGTGAATCAGACTTATTTACCCCCTGAATGGATTGCTAAAGTGTGCCATGTCCCTGCAGTTTATGAGGAATGATTTCTCAGTCTGTGTAAAGGGTAACCCATTCAGATTTACTACATTGTTATAATACTGACAGACACTAGACAGTTCAGCTTGAATAAAAAAATAAACATTTAAGATTGATTTCTTGTGAATTTTTCTGCAGTGCTTAAATGCGTGCAATGCTGCTTGCAACTTGTATAGAGGATGATTTTATACTTCAAACCATTTAACAGCAGCCATGTTTATATTTGGGTTGCAACTAACATTTCTTTTTCTTATTGATTAATCAGACAGTTCTTTTCACTATTAAATGATTTGACTAATCAATTAATCATTGCATTTCTAGTTTAAATATTTGCTTGTTTGTTAAGAGCTAGGTGAGCTCACACTAAAAATTACTTTACCGCCAGCAGTTGATTAACTTATCATAAAGACTGAAAGCATTGGAAAACGGCAAAAACAAATCACCCAGCAGCGCCTCTAAAGCTCGCTCACTCACAGCTAGGCTAACGGTTTCCCCTCCTGCCAATTTTTATACTAAGCTAGGCTAACTAGTGGTATCAAACTTCTCCTCTAACTGTCTAAGTTGAATAAGCTTATTTCTCAGAACTGCAAATTATTACTTTTAGGCAAACGTTTTAACCCCTATGGTATTGTAAATTAATACACAACCAATAACCAACCACTCTGGTGTGTGTTTTGTTTGAGTAAACAGTATCAGAGTACATGAGGGGAAGGTGTATTTGTTCAGCCTTGTCATAGCAGAGCCCTGGCTGTACAGCCTTTGATTCTTTTGCATGATATCAACAGGAGACGATGTTTTTGTGACTACACTGTAGCAAGTTACATGTTTCAGAGATGTCACCTTCAAATGTTTGATGCCAGTTCACTTGGCATTTACTAATATTGCGCCATAAGAAACAATCTCACTAGAACTGTGCAAAATGTCAACAGTAAATCTTCACCATTGCAACATTTCACTATCAAAAGATGATTGCAGTCTTATGCTTTTTTACAAATGCTTTTTTCCCACACAACACTGCCAAGATGACTTTGAGTGGGTGAGAAAGTGAGTGTTGTTAGTAAAGCTGAGGCTTAGAGCGAGTCAGACATAGAAGCCAACAGCATACAAGATGGGAGATTTGAGGAAATGGGACTGAAATCTGTGGCGATTCTAACGGACACTCCAGTCTTGATTTGATTAGCAGGGGTGTTAAATGGGGACATGAAATGTGTGTCTAAATTTACAAACCAAGTGTGAATTTTTATGACACTGAGATGGTACCAGCACAGAATATATGTGGTCTGATACATCCATAGATGCAACCATAAAACCCTACACAGCAGTAAAGCTGGCACATGGGTCACATATTTAAGCAAAACAAAGTTTGTGCACTTAAATTGATGCACGTGTGGGCGCACACACACACACACATACACACCCCACACATGCACAGAGTCAAGTCTCTGCTGGTGACCAGATTAACTTTTTTACCCCAGTAGTTTCAACATCTGCCTGCTACATCTGTCAGGACGACCAGGCTTTCCACTCGCTGCACAACAAATCCATTGACACAGCTCAACCATTTTACAGATTAACTGCTGTAATAATGCCCTCCTAAAGTACATTGGAATCACATTGCACTGCCACACAGAATCTCCTTGGCATTTCAGTGTGAACATTTACATGTACATTTATATAACCTGAAATGACCATAACCATTTGTTCTTTTCTGTCATGTATTGATACTTACTCAAATGTATTAGAAAAAATTGTTAGTTGTTGGACTAAGTAAAGATAACCGATCAGATTTGGTTGCTGTCCCTTTAAGCTTTGCCATGGTGACCCAGTTTCTGGCCCAGACCCATGGCTGAGTGTAATTCGGTGGAGCTGTAAAGGATTCTGACTACTGTCTCATGTAATCATGTCAGAGGAGACAGGAATGGGAATTAAGATGCTTCTAATAAGGTTGTAGCAGAGTGGCCTCTTTCTTCACTCTCATTGTTCCCAGGATTATTTCACTGCAAACAGTTGTGTTGTAAACTGTTATGGTTCTAATATTAAATCTTCTGATGTAGTTTAACAAGCCTGGGAATCCCCCCCTCACCTTTGTGCCCAGAACTAAATAGTTGATTTTTTAATTTCGCTTCAGATCGGTGTTTTTCAAGGTGAGCTGTAATAGTGCACTGGTAGAGTCCCTCCAATTATCTTGGAAATGGTCTGTCAAATCACTCTACTCTTAGAAGCTACTGGGGTATCTAGTGATTGAGTGGCCAATTATACCCAGACTAGAGTGCTGGCTGACAAAGTAGGGAAAAAGCAGCATTAATGGAAACTAGGAAACACTGCTCAGTTTACAAAATAAAATTATGCTGCCGTACAGTAATGCCATTGCAGAATAAATCATGGATTCACTTTAAACTTTTAACTAACAGCAAAAGTGAAAGAACTTCAAGTAAAAAGGTAATTTCTCTGGAGTCACTTTTTTCCATGTTTCTATTTCAGGTCGGTCCCTGGATGCCCGCCGTATAAGCACTTATCCATGTCCACGCCTGTCTGATTTGGATGCTCTGTTTGAGGGGGTGATGCAGAAGGTGCGTCAGAGTGCCCGCGGAGCCATAGCTCCAGTTGCGTGTGTCCAAGCGGTGCGGGCAGCGGCTACCCTGCCTTACACGCAGGGCATGGAGCGGGAGAAAGCACTGATGGCCACTCTCTTCACCTCAGGCCAGGCCCGTGCCCTACAGTACTGTTTCTTTGCTCAGAGAGCCGTTGGCAGGTGGAGCATGCCCAGTGGAGCCCGCTGGGACACAAGCAAGCCCAGACCTGTACATAAAGCCGCTGTCATTGGTAAGAGCTTTGGGCTTTTAATTTCTATTTGTTTGAGCTTTCAATAAGCACAAGCACGTTGACTCATCAAGCTATCTGTGTGGCATCTCCAAATTCATGTTGCCTGTGGAAGCTAAGCCCCCATTTACAGTTCAGTTCAGTGTAAATGTATGAACTGTCTCTTCCCTTCAGGGAAGATTGGATGTGTGACAATCTGGATATGTGAAGCTCAGCAGCTTGTGCATAAAAATTGCAAGCTTTGGAAAAACTTTATGCTCCAAGTCTAAAACTATCGACAACTAGCCTTGTGTATAGTGCACAAAAAATAAGTTTCTGTGACTTACACTTGTGCATGTACTGTCATTTTTCTTGCTCAGAAATATTTTTGCGTGTCTTGTTATACTGAGGCATTTCACCATGTCATTTTGTCCTCTAAGGTCTTGGCACCATGGGGAGAGGCATAACAGTGGCCCTGGCTAAGACAGGGTTGTCTGTGGTTGCCGTGGAGACCCAAGAGCAGCAGTTGATGGAGGCAAAGCAGGCAATATCCGGAATGTTGGAGCGAGGGGCTAAGAGACGTGGGGTGGCTCCTGCGTTTGATGGGATCAGTTACAGCCGGAAAATCCAGGCTGTAGCAGACGTCGACCTGGTCATCGAGGCTGTGTTTGAGGACATGGCCCTGAAGACGAAAGTCTTCCAGCAGCTGTCTGCCTTTTGTAAACCAGGCACCTTTCTGTGCACCAATACTTCTGCGCTAGATGTGGACCACCTGGCCTCACAAACCCGCAACCCCGAGCTGTTGGTCGGTATGCACTTCTTTGCCCCGGCCCATGTCATGAAGCTGCTGGAGGTGGTCTACGGGCCACGGTCTTCTCCTCAAGCTGTTGCTACTGCCATGCAACTGGGAAAGAAAATGGGCAAAATCAGTGTGGCTGTTGGTAACTGCCGGGGGTTTGTGGGGAACCGCATGCTGAAGCCATACGTCGAACAAGCTTTCTTTCTGCTGGAGGAGGGAGCTACACCTGAGTTGGTAGATCGAGTGCTAGAGGAGTTTGGTTTTGCCATGGGCGTGTTCAGAATGTCTGACCTCTCTGGGCTCGACGTGGGCTGGAGAGTCAGAAAGGGAGACGGGCTGGCGGAGCCTAGTGGTCAATCAGCTAGAATCCGGCAGGGCCACAGGTACAGCCCCCTGGGGGATCTACTCTGTGAGCAGGGACGGTTTGGCCAAAAAACTGGCCAGGGATGGTACCAGTATGATAAACCTGGCGGTCGGGTTGCCATGTCTGACCCTTGGCTGCACAGCTTCCTAAGGGAGTACCGGGCCCGGCACGGCCTGGTGGCACGCCGCATTGACCACCAGGAGGTACTGGAGCGCTGCCTCTATGCCCTAATCAACGAGGGCTTCCGCATCCTGGAGGATGGAATAGCTGCAGGACCCGAAGACATTGATGTCATTTATGTGTTTGGCTACGGATGGCCCAGCCACCGTGGAGGTCCCATGTTCTACGCTGGCATGGTTGGGCTGGCAAAGGTCTTGGAGAGGCTGGAGCACTATCACCAAGCTCACTCTGATGTGCCCTACCTGCAGCCCTGCAGCCTTCTCAGGAGGCTGGTGGCCAGTGGCAGCCCCCCTGTCCACAGGTGGAGGGAAGTCATCAAGAAACTCCACAGCCAGCTTTAAATCTCACACACGTTTCAGCTTTAATGTCTTTACTGACTTGAATAATGAGGATTTTGTAATGTAATATATAGTGAACTTAAATTGCTTAATGATTATGTTGATCTTTTTACACACACACACACACACACACACACACACACACACACACACACACACACACACACATATTCAGTGATTATGGATTATTATGAAAGGCTCCTGGGCTTTCTGTGATTAATAATCATCTCTGACTGTGAGTCTACACTGAGTAACTACTTTGTTATTACAATATAATGGAATTCAATGCAACAGCCCTGTAATAAAACCTACCTTTTTATGAAGCTAATACAGTTTGCGTTGACACAAACTGTATAGGGGAATTATCACACTACGTCACACTGACGTCACGCAGGTGCAACTGCGCATGTCGGATGCAGAAGCTGGCCGCTGCTGACCGGCAACCGCCTTCAATAATAGGATTAACGTTATAAACG
>JAPMOB010225974.1:29516-44235 GCA_029875015.1 Lepomis gibbosus | reverse complement strand
ATATTAAAGCATTTGTTATTAAATTATTATTTGTTATTAAACAGCCAATAACAGTTTTCTTTTATTTGAAAAAGATAGGTGTGCAGATTTTCAGCAGGCGTCCAGATGATCGATTTGAAACACAAGACGTCCTCTCTTTCTTGGAAAAGTACCCACTGGCATTGCTTTTGTATCTTGAGTTCTTAATCCATAATGTGAACAGTGAGGTGAGTACAGCAGCAGCTACCTAATCTAATACTCTGACTCCTTTATTAAATGCACTGAAACATGATTGGTGTAATCTGCCCCCAGGAGGAGAGACATCACAACCGTCTGGCCCTGGCATATGTTACTCAGACGCTGCGAGAGGAAGAGGAAACAGATTTGAGGGAGACCAGGGGGAAGTTGCAGCAGCTGCTATGGGAATCCAAATTCTATGACGTCTCCACTGTGTATGGTGTGTGGATGCCTTATGAGAAAATAAAGCATTACTGAAGTGTTACTGAATTATGAATCTTGTTTTATTCCCAAAACAGAGAAAGTCAAGTCAACAACCCTGCACATAGAGAAAGCCATTCTCCTTGGCAGGACCGGTGAACACTCTGAGGCTCTGCAGGTGCTTGTTTACCAGGAGCGAGACCTCCAGGCTGCAGAGGCCTACTGCTGCAGGGTTGCCCAGAGTCAGGGCTCACAGCTCAGGCAGACTCTCCTGCTCATCCTGCTCCAAATCTACCTGTGTTCCAAGGATCTCACCAGCGCTGCCGTGGATCTGCTCAACAACAACCCTCAGGTCTTTGCAGCAGAGACGGTCATCCAGCTCCTGCCTGATTCCTGGTCTGTTCAACTGGTCTCCCAGTTCTTAGTTAAAACCCTTAGAGAGACCTTGCACCAGAGGCGGATGGCAATGCTGCAAAAGGCTTTGGGCCAGGCGGAGCTCATGCGGCACAAAGTCATTTGGGTGAGTTTAATGACATATTTCACATTCTTTTCCTGCTCCAGTGAACATTATGTGTATTCTTGTTTGCTTTTTTTCTGAAATCTGTAGCCTCTTCACTCTCTCCTCTGCAGATGCAGGCCTCACATACAAAGTTCAGACTGGGAAATGGGCAGAAGTGTAAGGTTTGTCAGAAAGACCTTGCAGAGCCACAGTTTGCCTGTAGCTTGAATGGCAAGCTGATGCATACAAGCTGCAGTGGCTTTTTATCATCATAAAGGCACAGATATACCAATCTAATGTCTGTTTATGCAAATGTGTGCATCTCTGTAATCATATAAATTTCTAGCCAGATAAGTGTCTCCTCCCTATTCAATCATTTTTCTAGAGTAAACTGTGTCATCTAGGCAAAGTCTGTACAAGGATTGCATTTTGAATATTAAAAAAATATAATACATTGTGTAAATACAGTTTTTCGCAGTCACGGTACATTTCTCAAATCATCCCCATATCTCAAAAGCAAATATTTATGTCAGTGAACATGTCAGTGAGCCAGAATGACAAGTCTTTGTGTCATTGTTTTATGAACTAGATAGCCAAAATATTCAGCCATGTTTCAGTAACAGTTCCAAAGTTCCAATGTAACAGTATACTAAGTGTTTAACTATAAGTCTTTTCTGATGTAAGCTATGGCTAGGTTTTGTTGACAATGATTGAAAATGCACAGGGCTGAACTTTTTCAATATGACATATCAATTTCAACAGTATAAAGTTTTACAATGCAAGAGATTAGACAGGATGCACAGTTACCCCTTTACTGTTAGTACTGAGCATGTCATTGTGATGCAGAAAAGAAAATTAGAAATAAACATGGGACACACTGTTTAGGATGATGTTCCACAGATTCTTATCCTCTACTGGTGTATATTATATATATTGGACTATTCACTGATCTCTGTGTATCGCTACTGTTTACTGTGTATGGTATTGTGTATATCGGGTGAATGGTCTAAGGGCTGTGTTGCTACTATAGTTTGTTGTGATTTGTTGTCTTTTCTTATGTTGTTGCAGAAAAGCAGCATGGTCTGTATGAAACAACACTGCATTAGGCTGTATCCTTGTATGCAAAGAATGACAATAAAATTTGACTTTAATTAATTTGATTTTGACAGGGTGTTCAGCCATTTTGCATGTAGTGACTTATGCAATGAACTCAAATGTAAGTCATTTTGGATAAAAGCGTCGGCCAAATGAGTAAATGTAAATGTAAACTTAATGCCTAGATGTTTTGGGGGGTGAGACTATTCAACAGAGACTGGAATAAGACATTGTGACAGCATGACATAAGCAACTGATAATGTAGGTAACAGCAGACAATTGTACATAATCATTTGCATCAATGTGACAAAGCATTTGCAGTTTGTTCAAAACAATGAGAAATTGCTTTTATGATGTGCACAAGTAAAGAGATGATGTGGGGGTTAAGCAAGTAGTTTTGAGAATTTCAATTCTGATCTAAGAAGTGTACTAAAGCATTGAAAAAAACTAACTGGTTTGAAAATGCAAAAGAGCAAGCAGTGCACTTTCTCAGAGCGGTATGTCTAGGCCATTTCCTAGAGACATTGTAGACAGCAGTAGCTTTAAAATGAATTGTGGAGGACACTCACACATATTCACTGATCACACAGTGGTGTTTTACATGAAAACCACCTGTGGTCAACCTGATGACCAGAGGGAATTTGACCATCCTCCATCACTGTATATATGCACTCCTGCCATGATGGTTTCCACTGCCTGTGTATATTTGTCTGCATATTGCTAGAAATAGAAAGTCAATAACTGAGAGGCTGCATGTGACAGACTTTTTTATTCAGCGCTTGCATTAATATACATTTATGACCCCCCCCCAAAAAAGGGTCACAATTACAGGTTTAAAAATGAAAAGCAAACAGGTCAAGGAAGTACAGAGTTTTAAATCATTTCTGTTAATTTTACAAGTGACCAAATGACATGTCTGTGCTGTGTATGGAACATGGAATCAGAGGCACTTTTTAATAACATCGTCCCTGTGTCATTAAAGAACATGACAGACATGCTTCAAATAATAACACACAAACTGTAGTGTGTCCACAGTATGGGAATCTTGTAAATAAAGTTAAAGACATATAATTAAGCTAAATGTATTCATCTATTTTTGTTGTAATTTAGTCATTAAGGCCAGCCCTAACTGCCAGTATTTCTTTATCCTGATGCATTTTGGGACAGGAGTTAAGGAGACGCCTAAAGGAGCTGGAACAGTAAATTGTGCATTTGGCTAGACAGCTTGTAGGTTTTTGGCCTGGGGTGAGAGACTAATTGCAATGTAGATAAATAGTGAATTATGAGCATGTTGGAAGGGATTATCTCTTAGTGATGCCCTTGCCCAGATTTCTTCTGTTTTTTCCCTCCTAATGAGGTTTTTGTGGGTGTTTGTCATTGTTCTCACTGAGACTCTGAAAGTTGTGTTCATTTTATGTTTCACAGTGTGGGTGTTATAAAGCCCTTTGCGAGTGTAACTGGGATTAAGGGCTACAAGAACACACTTGATTCAACACTTTACTTGAAATTTCTCACTTCGAGTGTATAAATTTAATATATGACTCACATAAATGAACTGACTTACATCCCAGAAAACCCAAGAAAACCACATTCGTAGCTTTCCTCTTTTATGTGGTCGCAGGAAAATTGCCACCTCCACTCTTCCGTATCGCCTCCTTGTAATTTTGATAATCTAGACATTTACTGTACGGCCATTGTAAGCAATCCTGAATAAACAGCTGAAAGGTGCAGCGAAAAACACAAAGCATTGACTTCTTTCTTACTTTACGTTTTGAAATGTGAAGGGCCACTCACAGTTTATATGGACTGACTGTGAGAGCTGCTGCTCTGTGACTGGCTGAGCTTTGGGCTGTACCCTGATGACCAGTGACCACTGGGTGGACCTGAGGACAGGACTATGCCTTCTCACGAGCAATAATGTTGTTTTGATCACCTGTGGTTATGCTGTGCCTCAAAAAAATTCTCATCCTCAATGTTGACCAACAGCCATAATAACCAAGAGATAAAAATATACAGACACAAGTGCACCTTCTTCTACTTAAATTAAGACAATTTTCTAAACTTTTCATATCTGATACATTTAGATATCCCTCTCATTGTATATAAGAAGTTGATATCTTTAGTTTCTGTTGATGTGAATGCAAGGCGCTTGCAATCAGTAGCTCAGTGCATGAGTAGGTGGGGGCTCTGGATCCCTACAGTGTGCTGTAGGGTGCTAGCCAGATGGACATTTTACACATGAGGGGAGTGAATTGGAATGAAAAAACTGTTATGGAGGAAAGTATGCTGGGGTATTCAGACATTGGCCTCCCATTACAAATATCCGTGCTGCCAAAGACTCATTGCAAAGAGTGAAAACAAGAACATTTTCTTCTTGTGCTTGTCTAAACTTAAGAAAAAATGTCAGCTGTCTGGACTGCAGGACGTTATCGTTTACATGTTTACATGTTTAATAAATTAAATGTTTACATAAATTACTTATGAAACACAAATGGACTTTTTTGTCTATAAGTTATAGAAAAGTGTTAACCCGACTGCTTGTTTCTCTAACAAGTGAAAAGAAGATCATATTTAATTTTTACCAGCTTTACAGTTCATGATTTTTCCTAATTTGATGAGAATTGTTTATAAACATTATTTTGAACTGATGACCTGTTTCAGAAGCCTGCTACAGATCCATTACTTCTTTCTGGGCTCTCAGAGACCTCAGCTGTAAAACTTGGTTAATAAAATGCATTTTAATATGCTCTATATTAAAACGTGTTTGGTGCTGACTGTATTTTTAAGCAGCATTAGTCCTCCTAAATCCCAAATAAGTCTATTTGGGTTCTGTTATGGAGTTTTGTAATAGTTTATTTATAAGAGGTCTAAAAGGGAATTAGACCTCTCTGGGTCTAACTGACCTTAAATAATGTCACTGTGAAGACTGACATACGATATATTTCTTTGTCTGTAAATTACTTTTTGGCAAACAAAAATAATATATATCTGTGCATTAATATCCCATATGGTCATATATTTTACATACTTCTTTATTTCGTGTAATAATTGTGCTTTATGTTCATTTTTGTATGTATCAGTTGTTCAAGTTCAGTTACTATAAAATACATGTAGATATATATATTTCATATTTTGGCACCAACTCTAAAAAAGACTATGAAGCAAATGCTGCCTCAGGGTTATGAAAATTGCAGCAGGTACCTCACTAAATAAAGCCTATGGGAAAAATGAATACACAGTGTTTCCCTGTGCATAATGCATCATATTTATAGTCAAAGCCACAAATTACTGTATCATGTCCCATATGACGCATTTTTCAGTCTCTTGATGGTTGCAGAGAGACAAGGAGAATCTTAATTTGCAACCCTGTTGGTAGAAATAATGGTAAGGTAGCAGAAAACCTAAATGATTGAACTTTAATTTCCACTTTCCCAAGCAAAACTAATTCTATAGATATAGCAGAACAAGTATGGGAATAAATAGCTGAAGAGGATGATCAAAACATGTCTTTTTTTAACTCCTAACGCAACGCTGTCATTTTCATGGCTTGCTACCTTGGGGTTTGGCAAAATGCCACTGGGAGAAATGTTTAGGGTGGCCCACTGGAGACACAGAGGGCAGAGACGATGACCACAAACACCCACCCTGCCCTGCTACATGGAGGCATGGGTTATATACATCATACTGTATGGTCTAGAGTCAGATCATGTCTACAGGGATAATATTGTTCACTATTTGCCACTACCAGTGCTCAAAACTGTTTTCTTGACTGGATACTTTGAGGATAATTTTGCCACTTTCAGAATAATTATCCTTGCTGCAGAAATATAATTTCCAGATAATTAGTTTCCCTAAGAAGTCAATTATATTATTACAAATATGGGTGAAGTGCTTAGGAACTATCGTCTTACTTAGATATAATCTTTCACATAGTTCATCACTTGACTTTTCAGCACCTCCACCCCAATAATTTTCATATAGTCCCTTAGCTTCCATTTTTGCAGTGAGCTGAAACCTCATAGAAATATCAAACACAGCTTCAACTATGAATAATATATCTTCCTAAACAACTTAAGTGGCATTAACTTAATGATCTGTACTGTGCAACTAATGACTCAATTTTAGATGAAGAATGAGAGTTCATTTTTGGAAAGCCTTTTTGGCAGCCTCATGTGTTTACGCTACTCTTTTCTAATGAGTGAATTTCAGGTAGAGAGGTAAATACTCTGCCCAAGGGATTTAGCTGTGGTCGTCCACCTGTGTTTTTTTCAAGCTGGAGGCTTGTGTCTCACTTCCAGGTCCAGTACCTTTCATCTCTGGACCATTTAAGTTTCTTAGAATAGAAACAAACAGACCTGCCAAGTAATCTAAAAGTTGGGCAGAAACTAAAATCTGGCAGTCTAATTGCTTTGTTGTTCCACGCCCATTGATACAAAATAAACTTAATTATCCATGTTGTGAACAGGTTTTAGTAGCACAACTTGACAGAAAACAAATAAGATCGTACTATCTTTCATTAAGAGTTAATTTCACACAGCTCAAGTCAATGAATCTTACTTAAAAGAAGGCCTAATTTAGATTTCTACCCTTGTACATCTTAATTCACAGCATCCTGTTGCTGACATTCAAAGACTCTACTTAGAAAGCTGCAGGTGAGGAATATAGTACCACAAAAATGGCTTCATGGTCTGTACCGTGTGAAATGAACATAATTAAAGCTCTGATAACAGAAAGGACTTGTGTACCGCAGGGTCCCCAAAAGTTTTATCTGTGAGACTGTGCCTCATGTGGTGTTTGACATCACTGATTACAGAGCATGTGCCGCAAGTTACTGTTACTGTACCCTGGGAAAGTTGAGAATGTGGGATCACGCATAATTAGACATTTAGCGCCAATCCTCCCCACAAATGAACACACCCTTCACCACAACAGATAGGCTAGGGAGTTAAAAGTGTCCCAGCGCCCCCTGATAACAACCGGACTCACAAACACCCTCCTCTACTATCTAGAACTAAACTCACTGTAACCCATACAGTAAAGGCCCAAGGGGAGCATGAAATCCAATAGTGACCCCAAAAGGCATCATTCAATCTTCAGGCTGAAGTGGCTGCAGCAGGAATCTCAAGCAAATCTGTGTTTTAGAGCAGAAAAGGTCACATGAGCTCTCATAAACTTATATATAGCAATGCAAGCTCCAATCAGAGTGCAGACAAATTAGAGGTACATCGTGTTTTAGCATAGAATTACAATTCTATTTCTACAGATCGAACATCTCTCGCTCTGGAAGCATCATAGAAAGGTTATTTCAAGGCTTTCATTAAGTCTTTCATGAACCCTAACTGCCATGGAACGCAGAAGAATAGAATGATTCTCTGTCGACGTGAAGCTGCAAGACATCTCTGCACTTTGTGGTTTCATGCACCAACACATACCCATACTTGAGGGTATTTCAGGAGTGCCCGGAGCATCACTTTGCATCTAAAAAAATGCCAAGAACAATTCCAGAAGAGCACAAGATGTTCTCTGACCAAAAAGTACACAAGAAAAGCTAATATTCGTTTTTTATTTAAATTAATTTTTACCTTGTTATCCTTCATTTCCTTTTTAACGTGGTCCCTGTTGTGGACAATAACAATAAGTGTATTTACTTTTTTAAGTACTGTACTTAAAAGATAACTCTAAGATTTTACACATCAAAGTCTGGTTACGGGTACTAATGCATTTGTAAAAAGTAATATAAAGCCTTTTGTGTCTCCAGTGGGAGCTGTGCACAATTTGATGAATTGAAAGACTACAAAGTATCTGCAGTCAATGTGCATTGTGGTTATGCAGATGCCAAATTTTAACAAAGAAGAAGAATATGTGGAATGAAAAAGACAATATCTCTGGTTCTACTGCATCGACTTTGATTTGATCCAATGTAAGTTAAACAATATTATAGAAGTGCAATGCTAAATAAGTGCAGTTTTAACTACCTTATGAGCTACTTAAGTGTTTCCAGTTTATTTTACTTTGTACTTCCACTCCACTACATTTGAGAGCGAAATATTGTACTTTTTAATCTCCATTTTCCAGATACTTCTCCGTTTAAACATTTACCTGACAAACAAAATTTATGTTTAATTGCTAAAGATTAAACCAGTATTTCACAATCTTTTTGGTTTGTGAACCATTACAAAAATCCAGTTCAGTTTCAGTTTTGGGGAACTTTGTCTTGTTTTATTTTCTAAAACAAGACATTGTTTACTTGTTAGAAGTCCCACCACACCATTTAGAGGTAAAATTATCCAACATTTTACAAAAAAAACAAAGAGATTTTAACAAAAAAACAAATTTGTGTAGGAAATAATGGCTTTAACTACCTAATTGTAACTGAAGTATGTAGAAATAGCTCCACCTCAAGCAGCTACAACAATAAAATGCTACTCACATAGATGCATCAGTTTTAAGTATTTAAATGTAAATCAATTATGTGTGCCATTTTTCTTCTGAACAAGTACTTTTACTTTCATGCTTTAAGACTTTTTGCCAGTTATAATTATGTACAAGTAAGGTTTTACACATAGGCCTTTAACTATGTTGTAGAATTTTTTATAGTAAAACTACAGGCTCACTTGTAGCTTTACTTAAAGCTGGGGCAGGGAACATTGTAGATCTAGCAAGAGACAGCTACATGTTCAGTTTATCCAACTGAAAAATTCCAAACCTCCTGTCAGCTTTCTTGCAAAAGCCACTCCCCCAAAACACATTTTTAAGTGCATTGAGTGCACAGCCAGAGTGCATGCAGGTTGTAGGTAGATGGGTGGGTAGAGCAGCCAATCATTTCATTCAGAATGAAATGATTGGCCGTACTTACAGTCCTGCAACAGCAACAGATACTGATTTTTTTTTCAGTTTTGTGTCAGAGCATATGATGTATTGATTGCTGTTGGGATAAGATAGTTTTAACAAATGTAACAAAAAATGCATCAGAAAAAACTGAGGCAGTGGCAGGTAGCTCTATCTATGATGGATTATTTGCTGAAGCATGAGTCCAGTCAGTTTTCAGCATGTGTTCAAACCCTGTGGGTCCAGATGCAGCAGTAAATCAAAGAGCAGTCATCATTGTGGTGGCAGCACAGTGAATCACAGCATCCTAAATAAAGCTCTCTAGCTTTCCATTGTCTAAACACCAAAACCAACTCCAAGCTCTATAACATAACATTGTGTATGCTTAACATGTTGCTTAATGAAGCAACAAAACCATGGCAACAGCCACTATTATATGTACGAGTAAACCATAGCATGTTCTTTAAAACTCATAAAAACTGGGGGAAGTACATTTGCACGCTGTGTTCCAACTCGGAGGCAAAAAGTGCTTTGAGTCATTCTCTTTATGCAACATGAAGCTTTAGTGAATGTTATAGTACCAAATATATTATAGAACTGGTATTTATATCTTTATGTCTATATCCTGTCATCTAAAATTCCCCTTAAATTCCATGTTATAGCAGGTTGACTGTGGCTTTATTATTTTCTTCCTTTTTCTTACAAAGTGTACAAGACTTGTTCAAGGTACTTGAATAGTGTTTGGATGTGGGTTATATGCTGGGCACTTACATGGATCATTTAAGGCAGACTATTTATAAAACGAAATAACTTAGCTCCAGGTGCATTATGAATAAATTGATTAATTATCTGTGATGGTTGTGGTTTGAAAAGTCTGGAAAAAATACCTTCCAGCTGTCTGAAAGTGTGTTTGTCTGTGCGCCTCTGTCTTTTTTCTCATCCTCAGGTGATTACAGACATTTACAGTTTATTACTTCATTTCATCGCAGAGTAGAAAGTTTAAATCGTCTGGAGGAGATCACCTGAGCTTTCCTGCTCTCTGAACAGACTGGAGAAGAAAACTGATTTACACAAACTGAAGCCACACTCTTAGTTGGCAGCTGGTGTCAGACTGGGACAAACTGAAACTGGAGAGACTGGGCAGCTTTTTCACTCCCGAAAAAAGCTCCCCAGCTTATAATGTCAGGTTTTGGCACATTTCCGACCTTTAATTTGGAGAGGGTGTTTCACAGTCATGAATGCTGAGAGAGATAATAGCGGGTGAAAGTATAGCTTACAGTAGCTGCATGTGTACAGGGGTGGAATATAATTAGCTTAATTTCAATGAAGCAAACCACTTGTCTGTGAGTTATAGATGGGATCAAACTCTGCAGTCAACTGAGGGGCCTAACACTGTGTAGAAATTGAAAGTGAAGGACTTTGAAATAAGAGTGCAAACATGAAACTAATTTCATTTAGGATTTAAATCCCTTATTTCATATCTGTTAGGAAAACAGTAAATGTATGCAATTTAAACTGACTTAACAACAGAGCAACAAGAGAAGATAACCATCTGTCATTAGAAATGTGACATAATACCTGACTACAAACGTTTTTCATCTGTGTGAAATCCCTCATTAAACATGACCTTAAGTTTGGGTCAACTAAAAATTCTTGTTCAGCTTTTGTTCAAAATAAGTACCTTGCAACCTTTCAGGAAGGTTGTTCTTGTAGAGGTATTCCACCTTCATTGTTCAACCTCCCATTTCTTTAACAGAAAACTGAAAATATTACAGGTTTTTCTTTGATCGCTTTGTACTATTATCGCAAGTATGTGGTAAAATTTTACTACTCTTAGAACAAAACTCCAAACTCATCACACTTACACAGCTAGTCTTTCATTCATATATATATATACATATGTATATGTATATATACTTAAATATAAGTTTTTGTGAAATGTCATGGGAACATATGGTTTAATCACCAACTTAATGACATCTTTTCAGTTTAGTCGTTTTAACTATCAGTTAAACTATCAGACTCTAATAACAAACAATGCAACAGTATGCTACAGTACTGTAAAAGACAGATTACACAGTTTTCGCATTAGGCAATACACTTACATTATCCAACATTTACAGAATCTATTGTTTCCATAATATCTATCCTATATGCAATCAAGTTGTGATCGATACTCTACACTCCCTGATGCAAATGATAAACTTACTGAGACTGTCCGCAAGCTCTCTGATCGATTCCACTGCCTTGCTGTCTCTTCTGCTCCATGTTGAAACATGGTAATCATCTAGTGTATTTTACAAAATTGAATTGTACATACTGCAATCAATGTTCCTTTGTGGCTCTGTTTGTTATGTAGAGCACTAAGCTTCTTGCACTAAGGTTACAGCTTTGAATCCCACTGAGGTCACATACAGAGAAAATCTCACGCCATTGGGTGGTGAATCTGAAGTTTTGAATCTAAAGGCAAATGAAACAACAATACATACATGTAAGGTGGGTAAGGTAAGGTAAGGTAAGGTAAGGTAAGGTAAGGTACGGTAAAGTAAGGTAAGGTAAGGTAAGGTCAAAGTACAACATTCTGCGTGTACTTTGTATGAACATAATGTATTTCAATGTAAAACATGTCTTTCTACATTTTTTTGTTGTACCGAGTCAATGTCAGATGAACTAATAGTTGTGGAAAAAAGGTCCTTTTTGATGATCTGTTGTGTTTTTTGTACTAAGAGTGATGAAATATTACCACTTTGTTGTGTGAATAGTACCAAAGCGACAGGAAAAAAATGTTCAATGGGAGGCACTTACAATCTGAGTCAGGGTTTGTCTTAAAAACAATTATGCCATCAAAATCATTTGGAAGTGTAATTTATTATGGTCATATGAAAAAACTACAAATATTAGCTTTAAGAAAATAAAGTAATGGGTTCATCACAATATTGTAAAACAAATCATTAGTGGACATATAAACAGATGGCTTTGAATAAAAAATACATTTTTATTCACTCCCGCAACCAAAGTGGTTATAGCCTCTTGGAAATGGCTGGTTTGGCTGACTGACTGAGATGCACACAGCAGCACAGTCTGTTTCCATCTCTGGAAAACATGTTTGATCAAAAGTTCTGTCCCTTTATTAGACAGCCACTTGAGAAAGCTGTTGCTATTTAAATGCTACTGCAGGAGTTTCCAGACACAGTCTGAGTCCACCTGTCTCTCTGGCATAGGATGGGATTCAAGCAGCGGCTACAACCACAGTCTTGTTCAACCACGAGCTATTGCAATGTGACCAGAATGTGACTAGACCAATGTAAACACTGTAGCAAAAGAAAGTGCACCAGTATTAGTGCTGTGAATCTCTCATCCTTTACCACAAGACCTCGAACTTCCACATTTGGAGATTTTGTTTGAAATACAGAACTGTAAATAGCTGAGAATAACACCAATTGGAAGCTCTTTTAAGTCTTATATGTGCAGAATTAGCAGTTCACCTTGTGCCATCCAGACTCCACTGTCCAGCTCAAACTATGTCACCAGAGAGAAAGACATGTACTTACAGGGTTTAAAAGCAAAGCTTATAGTCTTGGAAAATGGTATTTACAGTAGCTGCATTATCCAGGGAAAAGGGAGATTTGGTACAGGAATTATGGAAGAGATTAACAGAGGCTCATTGTCGGGAAAGAAGGTCAGAGACCCAAAATAGTCATCAGGCATGTCCTAGAAAGATCTTCCAGCAAGCTGTCATTGCAGTTAAACCTATACGTGCTGCAATTGAGGGAGAGAGCCCTGGGAAGTGACATTATAATTACTATGTAAAGAGGAAGGGAAAGTTTTACATGTGGATCAGTCTGGTTAACAGGTCGACAGCCATGGTCACTTAACACAGCTGCAGTGTGCCGAAATTACAGAGCACAATGACTCACACTTTTTCTGTGTTTAAGACCACTTGGCTCTGCTCGGGGCGGGACCGTGCCTCACAGTAAAACAGGCTCTCCACAGAGAAACTGTTGGCTCATCAAAATAACAAACTCTTTGTTCTGCTTTGCAACATTGGCCCTGCAGACCACCTGGAAACATTTATTATTTTTGTCATTACATGTTGATCAACTTTAAGAGAAATGTGAAAGCTGAATTTTACACACAGGAAGAAACAGGCCACGCTGGTATATTTATGAAGTCCCATTTAAAAAAAAAAATCATCAGGACCCCCCAAGAAGCTACTTTGAGTTTCATTTATAAAATAACATTCCCATTGCTTTCATCTATGTAATGCAGCCCACTTGCATACATCATTTAACAAAACCCAGCCAGCATTCAGTCCATTAGATGCCTCAGCCTTAACCTTTCCACAAACAGCCTTTTCCCTTACAAGTGCATGAAAATGTTTAAAGCTTACAAATATGTGTTTCTTGTATATCATCCTGAACACTGGAGTTACCTGCTACCAGGCTTACCTGGGGATTTAACAGCTCATTTCATATAAATGCAGGTCTAATAGCTCCTTAAAAGGTGTGCTTTTCCTTTTGAAAAAAAGTTTAAATCACTTGTAATTTCACAGCATCCTGCAGAATAGTGTTTCTGTACATTTCTGAGTAAACGTCCACTAAGCACAATGTAGCCAAATTTAGCCTGTGAACATTTTTACACTTTGACTTCAGATTTGTTTTGTCTAAATGTCAGAGACAGTCTCAGATGACCTGTGGTTAGACTTGTTTAATGCTCTATGGTTTCCCTTATGGTGGGTGTTCAAAAGATACACTGAAGGCAAGAAATACCCGAGACCCATGCTGTGTCAGACAGCTTTCCATTTCCACAATCACAGGCCCCGGGAGGCTCTGGAAAAACTCACATCCAGAGTGTTTTTACATTTAGGATCCACCTTTGGCATGTCTCTTCAATGTATCCTGCAAATATGAAGTCTGGTTCTCGAAACCTTTTAAACAAACACAAGGAGAAGCCAGCTACCAACATGCAAACCATATGGAATGAAACTTTGTGTGTTCTCGTCCGAATTTATTCTGGGATGTTCTTGTGTCTGTGGATGACCAAATAACAAACTCTAAAACATCTGCAGTGAGCTACTAGCCTGAATGAGTGTGGAGATTTTTTCTTAATATTTTCAGATAGTAAACAAAATAAATACTTTGTGGAACACTTTTTTACATTCTTGGTGACATCTGAATTTAATTAACAAACCAACTGCATATTTGCCATTTCTATATTACTGTAATTATGTAGAGATGAATGCATGTGTGACATTTTATTGGTTTTATTGATGTTTCAAGTACATTTTGAACATGTAGCTTTGATTTTTATCCAATTTCAAACATAAGAACCCGCCTAGTCAAGTCAAGTTTATTTATAGAACACAACAAATGTTGATCAAAGTGCTTTCCAAAGAGCAAATAAAAACACAGATATAATAAGAAGATATAAGTAAATTAACTAAAATATAGAATATCTTGATCATAACACAAAAAGCGTTGGACATACAACAAAATAAAATATAAACAAATAAAAACCAGTGTGGTCAGGCATGTCCTTATGAAGATTTTTAACAGGCTAAAGAAAAGAGAAGGGTCTTTAGACAGGTTTTAAAGGTATCAGTGGAGGGGGAACATCTAATTGTTACTGGCAAACTATCTCACAATTCAGGACCAACAACTTAAAATTTCACCTTTAGTTTTTAACTGTGTTCGTGAAAAGGAGAGCAGTGATTGGTCACCAGATCTGAGGCGTCTGAGGGTGGAACAGGGTATGAATAGTTCCAAGGTAACCTGGTGCTAGTCCATGCAGTGCCTTGAAAATTAATTTAATTAATATTTTTAATATATTTTAATTAATAGATACATAATAGAAAATCTTAACATCAATTCTGTAATGCAC
>JAPMOB010225974.1:13024-29476 GCA_029875015.1 Lepomis gibbosus | reverse complement strand
GCCTGGTACCAGTGAAGAGTCTCGCCGCTGCATTTTAAACCAGCTGCTGATGAGATAGGGCAAACTGACTGATTCCCAGACAGAGAGAATAGAAGTAGTCAAGGCAAGATAAAGAGTGAACTATCCTGGTTTTGATCTGAATCAAACCTTCAGTCTGTATTGTTGAAAACTTTTTATTAGGATTGGGATCCCTTTGATCCAAAAAAAAATCAGGATTGGGATTGATCCCAACAGAAGGGTGGATTCATGGTGGATTTCAGCAAAAAAAATGTCATAAAACGTTTGAAATTTTCCAGATAATACAACATTTTTATCATGCAGTAGCCAATGTAAACATTTATTTATTTATTTATATTTTGCACTTGATTTGTTTAAACTTTACAGTGATAAAGTAAATATTACCTATAAGCCATTCAGTACAGTAAAGTAAAACAGCCCCCAAACAGCTGTCAATATCAAACATAAATAATGTATATCACTGTCACTTATTACTGTAATCACAAAGGCACAATGATCAGAGGTGCACCATTAAAAAATAGTTTGTAACAATTACATCGCCTCCTGTTGAGATCGCCTCCTACTGCTAACTGAACACTGAATGACTGTTATTTTAACTATTGGAATATTGGACAACACATGCACAAAATCCACAGTCACCAAAATTCTGTGAAATTTTGTTTGTTCTTCTTGAATTTGTTGTGGGTCAGATGGTCTGACTGTTTAAAGAAATTGAAAATGGCAGGAAATGTTAATTATTGTGCATTTTTTACCCCACTCTGGCTGTTCTACCTGGCCTTTAGACCACTAACACCATTGTGATATGGAAATCCAGATTTGGTAATCCTGAAAAGTTTGTATCTCGATAAGGGTGATCCAATCTATGTTGCTTTGAAAAAAACGCACAAAAGTAAGGGGGAAAACGTAATCCAGGATTTCCAAATCCGGATCATTCTGATCCAGATTAAAGTTTTTTCACTGAATAAGGCACAAACAGGTTGTTTTAACAAGCATTTCTTTTTATGCTTGAGCAGGTTGGGAGACCGTCTTGCAGTGCACACTGCCAGGATCTGCTGCAGCCTTGGTTCACGGTTGTGAATTCAGATAAATCCTTTTACGCATCTTTCACGAGAGTCTTCTCTTAAAACCATAAATTACTTACTTTTTGTCTTTTCCCCCCTCCTTTATTGAGTTATATACCATTTTTGTGTATGTAATAAGTTTGCAAAGTGAAAAAACGCAAAGTCCACCTATCTCCCACAGAAAACACTGAACTGCTTGAAAACAGCTCATTTATAGTCCAGCCGCTTCTCTTTCATCCCTGTAATGTCACAGGGATGGAAGTTAAATGCGCCTCATATGACGTTTGCCAAGCGGCTACTCCAACATGCCCTCAAAAATACTGAGCTGCAGCACACACTCTCCTCTCCCTTCCAAACACTAGCTACCCTTCAGTCAATCAATGCACATAAAGTTGTTACTGTGATGTAGAGACTGAGCTCAGTTAAAACTTTATGGATGAAAAATTCTTTTGTTACAGATTAATAACTCACCACTCTGAAACTCTTGATCCAGTCAATGCTGCCAAGCTGGTTGGCAACATGTAGCCTACAGCTGAATCCAAGCTGTTTAAGGGGCTGCTTGCTGATCCGCCCTTCTCTGCTTCTGATTGGCTATTACTGGCTTTTTTGCTGACCCGAGCTTCTCTGTTTCTGATTGGCTAGGAGTCCTTAATTAGGAACTGCTTTTGTGCAACTCCCAACAAAGATCATTTAGAGACAAGATGTATCACTACAAGGAAGTCTTCAACAGGGTGAAAAGAGGAGCTGCAGCAATGTGCAGTATGAAAAAAAATGTTGTTTCATAGACTGTATATAAAAATGTGCCAATGGTTTCACACTATTCCACCGATCAACAAGTGGCATTAATGTGCCAACACACGCAACAATTTGCCAGCAAAAGTAGAGAAGAAGAAGACTGCTGGCATGGAAACGTGGATCTAAATGAGGCAGGTTTCAAATGTTTAAGTAAAAATAGCTTTGGAAATGTTTTATGAGGGAAGAAATGCACTCTCCAGGTTCTGTTTAAACCTAACTGATTTTGCTGACCACTAGGGGGCAGCAGAAACAAGCTGTGGAAGCAACACTGATGTATCATCTCCTCTAACTTGAAGTGGTGAACTTGTTAGCAAACAGTTGCATAGTTACAACAGTCAAGGACAGTGGTGGAAGAAGTATTTAGATATTAGTAAAAGTAGTAACACTCTGTTACAAGTACTTAAAAGTATGTAAGTATTAAAAGTACTTCAGTATGACTGACAGTGTGTTATTATATGTTAGTGATTATTTACTTTTGAGACATGAGCAGCATTTTAATGCTGTAGCTGGTCATAAAATAAGTCTTTATGCATTATTACTTTTACTATGTTGTTAGTAGGGAGTAGACAGGATGATGTTGTTTGTGTATATTATATAATGTAGAATGATTCCCATTTAGACTTTAGGACACTGTTTCTGACTCTGGTCAGAGTATCACACCCACACAGTGTCCATCAGCCAGAAAAACAAACTTCCAAACCACACCGGATCGAGACTTGACCCCATCATTGTTATGGACATATTGTATGTCAAACTTCAGCTAGCTTCCCGTGGTCATGTCTCTACAAACAGCATGAGATATGTGAATTTTGTGGACACTAACTAAGAGTTTAGCTCCTACACATATTTTAAGACAGACATGGCTGGAACCAAATATAGTGTACAGAAAACAACACTTGTCTTGTCTCTCCGCAAGTCATTATGGCACAGTGCTAAATATCTGCTCCAGAAAGTGAGGTGACATTGTGTTGTACAAACATTGTTTCTTGGTTGTCACTCTGCATTTCAGGAACAGAAGCTGTCAGCCCCACCCCCACTACCACCACACACACACACACACACACACACACACACACACACACACACACACACACACACAGATACACACACACACATTCCAACTTCAGCTTAAGTCAAACATAATTATGAACTGACAAGTCAAATATAAATCCACCTCTGCTCTGATGCAGTGTACTCTGTATTAAGAGAGCAGGGCGTTTTCATCCCCCTGTCTTTTATAAAGACTTCTTTACACACGTTGACAGTTTTTTTGGCATTTGCTGTGAAATGGCTGACACTGCCTGATACAGACAGTGAAACCTGACATTTTCTCAGGTTTGATGTAGCAGATTACTCATTATCTTTAAATACAGGACTCTGCCACCTACACTTAAGCACCAAAAATCCCATTACAGTAGATTTATTTAACTTTGATATCTTTAAGTTATTTCACAATGAGCAGACACTTCTGGCTCTCTTCAGTTAGACTGGGGATTTTCTACCTTCGAAGATATTAGGAACAAAGCAAGATGATCCAGAGAAAGCAAAGTGCATTTCCTTCTTGAAAAACAAAACAAGGATAAAAAGAATATCTATATGTTGTTCTGACCTTTTTACCTTTGTAGCACATTGTTTGCACAAGTGCTGTTTTTCAGCACCCCATAAACTGTCTGGCTGAGTGCATCTATTTAAATAAGTGTTTGGCTGCTGTATTTCTCAAACTCTGATTTCCTGCTACTGCTGAGTCAGACCTTTCCAGAAATAAACTGGCAGCAAATTGAACTATGGAAATAGAGCAATCAAATCTCATAGTCGAGATAAAACAGCACTCGGATGACTTGGTTGACTGGCAGTGGCAGTAAGCGAGCTACTTTCAGAAGTATGTGTGACAGCAGCTTCATTCAGCAGACTGGTGATAACATCACAAGCAGACCATGAGTGCAACTTAAATATGTAGTAAATTTAATGTGCACAATGATGTTCAACAATGTTGAACAATTTAGTTGGGTCTGGCAAACTGTTGAACCTCAGGAAAGCTTGCATGGCCACACAATTTACATTCACACAGCCACATAGATTCACACCTGGGAATTTTTGAAGGGCATCCAACTCTTGTTTTCTAACCCCTTCCCCGCCACTTTTTCCGGCCATTCTAGGTTTTAAAACTGGTGACCTCCCAGACATCAGCCCTCATCTCTATGGCTACCTCCACCACCACCATTCTTCAGTTACTTTTACACTTCCGGCTCCATTTGGGTCCATGTTTGTTTTCAGGACCCTGTAATTTGCCCACCAATCACTCCCAAGGGCCCCCGTCAAGTCTGCCATTCATAAAGTTTAAAGTAGCTCTTAGTGGTCCGTGGAGTTTATTGAAACATTAAATTTGTATCCCAGCCGTGATGGTGTATCTTTAGCCATTGCTTAACTCACGTGCTCGGTCGGGTCCTCTTACATCAACTGCCAATTATGTTCTCCTCTTGGGTGTGGGTTGAGCCTTGGTCAGCATGGCGAAGAAACCAGAAACATCAATTCCTGGGCAGCGGAGTGAACAAAAACAGACAAAATGTGAAAACCTTTCCCCCAAACACTGTTATCATTGTAGAGTACAAGCACAAACATCACTAGCACTGCCAGTAACACTGTCCAGCAGTATACAAGCAGGAATCTAATGTAATCTACGGCCTGTTGTTAGATACAGATGAAGGCCTGCAAAACAAGCAGGACCTCAGAATGCCAGTGTATGTCCTCTGCAGAGGGGTCAGACAAGGAAAATGTGCGTCGTCACAGCTTCCCATGCTTGTTTTTATCTTTCTTTTCAGTCTATTTCTGTAGAGGATAACCAAAATTTGCATTGAGATATTCTTCTAAACCAGTGGTGTACGACTCAGATATTTTACTAAAGTTAAAGTAGCAATACCACAGTGTAGTTAGTCCTGCATTCAAAACTTTACTTATGTACAAAATTGTTAGCATCAACATATAGTGAAAGTATCATAAGCAAAAGTAATCATTATGCAGAATGAATCATTTAAAAGTGAGTTACTTTACTTTACTTGAGGAAACGTACCTTTCACCTCTGACAAGAGTTATTGCAAAAAACACATAAAACAAATCTGAACCTCATGGAATCCCAAAACAATAGACTCTGTAGCTCTGATGTGCTCACAGTGACTGGGTGTGTCATGTTCATAATTAGCCATTTTCTATTTTTTCTAACTTCAGTCAAATAGTTTTATCTCATGTCTTCAGTGTATGAAGTGACTGAAAGCATGTGCGTATTTTACAGTGAGGGTCTTCCAGCAATATAAAAGCAAAGCGACGTCACCGCCTTCATTTTGAAGGCTGTTAACCTAATTCCTAATGGTTATTACAATGAAGCCTGCTGACCACATCAAGCTGCTGTGGTACTGTAATGAGCTGAGCAGAGGGAGCTCTGTCATATACTTTCACAGCCTTCAATTCTGCCACTGTAAGTGCAAGGACACAGAGTCCTTCGCCAATGAGTGCAGTGGCGTGTTTAGAAAACAAAAAAATATCTTGCAAGGTTATAAACAACATCCAAATTACATTGTTAATTAAGTCTTCCTTAAGCCAAAGTGTACTCTGGTTCCAAGGCTCAGCATGATTGTGTCTGCCTCTTCACTGGCTCACATGCAGATGCAGGTTGTTGTTTGTTTGTTTTTTCATAAAAAGATGAATCATTGTTCTCAGAACATCAGACTAAAAACAGAGAACTCCTTTTGCAGTGGTTTAGCTGCAGTATGTTTGAGAAAACATAAATAAACCAAAATCTGTGCCCATAAACATATAAAATCCTAACTCCACCTTCTGTTGCTCTGTCATTTTATCCAAATTTGACTAAATCTGGCATAGCTGCTCCTCCTCTTGAGGCGCAAACATAAAAAGATTTAAAATAATATAGTATAACTAAAAAATATCAAAACTGGTAATTCAACCAAAATAGGAAGATTCAGCAGCCAAATACTTGCGGAAAATACATGATTTTGTTCAGCTGATAAAGCAAGACCAAACATGTGCAACCAAAATGAAAAATGTGACTTGCATTTACAATATTTGCTCAAAAGTGAACCTCCTCTCGCTAAAGTGGCACGTGGGCATGTAATGTGACATTTCTCTTTCATCACACTGCCTCATATAGTCAGTCTGCACCTATGCTGTCAGCCGTCACTCCTGTTTTTGTTATAAACAGAATTTCAAACATTTGGAAATGAAGATCACACATTATGTTATTTCTTATGTTTTATTTGACAGGAGGCGCTAACTTCAATCAAGCTTGCCAAACATGATTAAGTGCTATGAGCCAGGGAAGGTAGCACTTTGGAAAATTGCAGATAATTTGGTCTAGATTACTAAAAAAAAAAGAGTTCAAACAAGCTTCATGTTGAAGAATCTTTAATTATACCCCCGGTGAAAGACGTCTGTCATATTTATGTGTTGTATAGACCCCTCATATAGAAACTTGGTGAACCCCTAAATCAGGCAACTCCTCATCATCTTTTCTTATAGTCACGTTGTCAGCAGTATGTATATACATTATAAGAACACAGGAAGAACTAAATAAAATGACCGAGTTCGTGGATGGGACATAGAGTACCCTACACATCGTTTATGGCTACTTGTGTGTTTGAGAACATGTGATTATTTGGGTGTATGCATTTCCTATGTGGCCATGCTGAAATTGAGAAATTACAGTTGGAGGATCTCAAAGTAAGCAAGGCAAGGTGGAGGGTGAGGGTGAGGGAGGATAATACTGGAGGATAGAGCTGATTGAGGAAATACAACATCATGACAGAAAGTAGCTGTAATTGTAGGAATAGGCCTGAAACCTCTGATGATGTATATGCACTGAGGGGACCAAAAATAACAAATGACCACAGTGGCATGGCCTCTTCTCTGCAGCAGCAGGAGCAGCATCTCTTCCCAGGAGGGGTGCTGTGCAAAAGTAAAACCTGCCCTCTGGTGTCCAATCATTAGTACTGCATATGAAAGATGTTGCACACTGGGTTGCATTCAGAAGGCTGCACAGAAACAAGCCCAAATGTCTTTTCCAGTGGCTCCTTATATAGTTTTATTAGCTGTTTTGAGGGTGAAGTACAAAAATACACAACTTAAGAAAAAGTGTTCATCCTGAAATAGAGACATCGAGAAATCAAGGCCACTTTGTTTTCTATTAGCCAAAATGACAAGCTGACAAAATAATATCAGGAAATGTACAAAACTAAATATATGAAAAGACAAATATGTGAATCCCTTAAAGGAGAGCATTGCATCAGGAGTGATGATAATTATTTGCTTTCAATCTAAGGCAACAAAAGTCTCCAGTACCTTTCATCCATGGCACTCTGCACAACCTTTCCCCACCATTTCCCCTGTTTACCTTATCATGGCAGACGTGGAGACTGGCAGGAAAGGTAAAGGCGAGTCTCCCCGCCAGCTGGACAAGATGTAAATTTGCAGATCTGTCTGGTGCTGTACATCCTCAATGCAAGCTTTGTGGAGCAACACAGGTGCCACTACAAATCTAGAGTTGTTTGTTTTATAGATGTGTTCGGACTATTTTCAGATGTCATGTTTAAATAGGGAGTCTTATAACCGTTCATAAATCTAAACATGTCCTGAGCATAAAAAACTTTAAATGTTCCTGAAAAACTATGAATATAAGTGTAACACAAGTGAAAATGTAAAGGCATTATTGGATTATGTTTAGTCCACGCGCAGAGCTTGTTTGTATTCTTAGTTTATGTATTCATTTGTTTATTTTCTTTGCTTTGAACATGATTATTTTCTAGTTCAGAAGAAGACTGAAATAAGTGATAATCATGTGTCTGGATATTCAAGACATGGAGGCACCCTGATGGGACATGCCTGCTTTGGGCAGATCTGTCTGCTAATTACAGCTTAAGTCTGAGGAGGGAGGTACTTGCATGGTGGGTTTTTTTTAATGATGCGAGGGGTAGATATGGTATAAATACCCACACCATTGTACTGGAAGGCAGCATATCCTCAGTTGTGCTCCTACCCTAAGGATATACAGCAGCACCAGGAGATCACTGGTGCTGAAGAGATTTATTTTCCCTGCTTTGGATGCTGGTATGTGTGTTTTCTCTTCCTCTCTGAACAGCTTTATCTCTGGAGGAGTGTAGTCAACATCTAGGCTTTGTTTAGGCCTTGAGTCGTTCCTATGGCAGGCTGTTGAAGGGAGGCAGATTTTGGCTGGCTTGGAGCGTCCTGGGTGATATTCAAAGAGCCCTGAAGGATCCAGGATGCTCTGACTGAATGAAAAACTGAAATTTACACCCTGTTACTCTAACTTATCCTATCTTATTTGTAGTCCATTAAGTTTCTCTAACGCTGTACGCTTACCAGGGAAAGTTTTTGAGCTCTGTAAAACAACTTAAAGCTAGAAAGAAAGCTTTGTGACATTTTGTACCTTGAGGATGATTGTGCTGACTGTCTCCTTGTTTTCCCCTGCAGGTTTGACATTGCAAGATGGACCTACGAGTAGCAAGCATCCTCCTCCTCATGGTGGCCTGCGCTGCAGCCCATGGGAAAGGGTATGTGGTGAAGAAGTTGGTGAAGGCCGCCCCTCAGTACCAGCCCTACTCTGTGAAGAGCCACGGTAAGAAAACACAGCCCCCTGCCCTCTGTATAATCTGTTTTTTTAACAACAGAGCATGCTGGCAATTCTCCTGTCTTTCTCCTACTTTGTCCTCAAAAAAGTTGACTCCAAAGTCGATCTCAGCGTTCCGTGATAGTCTTGCCTTACCATTGAATCTCCAGCAAGCAAATTAGCATCTTTTTTGTGGCAAATAGGAGCAGCATAAGCAGCGGGACAGATGCTTGCCACAGCAGCTGCACTTTACTTTGAAAACTGAACTCCACCTTGTACGGGAACTGTCTTGTGCTCTGATTGGCTGCAGCAGTGTGCACGCTTCTTGAATCACATACAGTTAATTTAAATGTAGGTTTTGATTGACAAAGCTTATTTACTTAGTGCAGAGCTTTGCAGTTAATCTTTTTGGGGATTCATAGGATTGGAGAAATGCACCTAACTGAAGTGTTTTTTTCTACTTTTTTTGTAGGTTTGATTGAGTTTGTTCTCAGCCAAGGCAATCACATTAGCAACATTTTTAAATGAAATTATTTTGGGACTTTGCCTGTTAACTATCTGCTTCTCTTTGCATGATCACTCACCATTTTTATTGTTTCTAGTGTTGTTTACATTATCTAAACATCATTTTGAGGAGCATAATGTTATTAAGAAGCATAATGTAAGACTACTGTTGTTTTATTGTACAGTTTGTGTGGTGGATTTGACATACATGTTTCTCATGTTCAATCATTTTAGTTGTAAATGTTGCCTGTTCATTTGCTTTTAGACACTTGTGCTAGCCAAGGCACATTTCTATTCATTTCAAACACAACTTAACTTTTCTTTTACTAAAGATTCCCTTAACAAAACAAGAAAAAGATCCATATTTCTGCTATATTCAAAGTCACACAAAAACATATTTTTCTGCATCTTAAAAATATTAATTTTGATTTGGTCTTGAGTGTTGACTAAATTGCAATTCAAATATAAAATGTTGCTTCTGTTTGAATCAACATACTGCTATTTTTATATGAGAAAGTAGCTGTTAGTAAATTATTTTAGTTTGACAGTGACAATTACAGTCCAGTCACCCAGCAGTGTGGTTTGTTTGGGTGTGCCTGCTTCACACAGAAGTAGAAACATCTGTTTGGCTTTATCCAAACTCTGCTCAGTTAGCCGAGGAGCAAGCCTTTTACACTCAAACACATGTGACCACATTAAGGCAGCAAATAAAAAAAGACTCCATCTCAAGTCACAAGATGTCTCCTAAATCTCTTTGACCTGTACAGTACAAAAAAATAGCAATTAAGTATATTGTTTTAAAACAAATCATAAAACAACTTATTAATACATGTTCTACATTAAATTAAATAAATACCTTAATAAAAATAATAAAAATTAATGAAGCAGACACACAATTTATACATTTATTTTGAAGGAATTGCAAGTTAAGGTTTGAGATTTGAAGGTTGGTGAATCAGCACCATGTGGTCAAACCCCAAAACAACAAGTGGGTTCCTGAGAATAAAACATGCCCCACCTCCAGGAATCAAATATCACTGAATAAGGACCAATCAGTAAAACTGCATCCATCATTTTTAACTCTGTGATGAATGTTGTTGAATGATGTTATTGATCTTATGTACTAGTGATAATAGACCCTGTATTCTAAGATATCATTGTATGATTATGATGCACAGACTACAGATACACATTTCCATTACAATGTCATAAAAACTAAAGAGGTTTTTAAAAGCATATGGTCTGAACTGTAACGCTTAGTAGTTAGTTTAATTTTCGCATCATACCAACACATTCCAGTGTAAATGTTATAATGACTTCAATATGCAACGTGCATTCATCCATGCTTCCTCTTTGCCTGTTTCCATTATCACCTGTTCTTGGGGGGGTTGTTGTTGTGGTTTGTTTGTTTTTGTGGCACTGATGATGGTCACACACTGATCTCTCACTCTTCACAGTGGTGTCAGTGGCAGGTGAGCCTGGTCCTCCAGGTGAGCCTGGCCCAGAGGGACCTCCTGGCCCTCCTGGCACCCCAGGTGAGAGTGCAGTAGGTGAGACTGGACCCCAAGGACCTCCTGGACCTCCCGGTGCTCCTGGCCGCTCCATTGCTGGCAAACCCGGCACCCCAGGTGGACCTGGCAAACCTGGCAGTGATGGAGCACCTGGTGAGAAGGGAGACACCGGCGCCACTGGCCCACAGGGACCTAGGGGAGCCCCTGGATCTTCTGGAAGCCCTGGACCCGCTGGCCTCTCTGCTACCGGCAAGCCTGGACCTGCAGGTTTTCCTGGAGCAGTGGGACCTAGAGGCGAGCCTGGTCTGAAAGGACATCCAGGAGTACCTGGACTGCCCGGTGCTAAGGGTGATAGAGGGGTGGGAGCTCCTGGACCTCAGGGTGAGACAGGACCTGAAGGACCCATGGGCCCACCTGGAGAACCAGGTGAGGCTGGGGTTGGAAAGCCAGGAAAAGCAGGTGCGCCCGGTGAGCCAGGAAAGTCAGGTAGCCCAGGTAGGGATGGTGCCACAGGTCCCATGGGATCAATGGGACCTAAGGGACACACAGGTGCCCCAGGTGTAGGTGTTCCAGGCAAACCAGGAGAGAACGGCGCCCCAGGTCTGCCTGGCCCATCTGGCCCTAAAGGCCACCAGGGACCTGCTGGAGCACCTGGTGCCCCTGGAGTACCCGGATATGGAAAGCCAGGTGCAAATGGAGAGAAGGGAGAGAGGGGAGCTACAGGTGCAACAGGTGCCACAGGTCCAAAGGGTGAGCAAGGTCCAACAGGATATACTGGTGCTACTGGTGCAACTGGCCCCACTGGTCCTGCTGGACCTCAGGGTTTAAGAGGTTTCCCTGGGGAACCTGGTGCTGTTGGCTCTAAAGGTGACACAGGTGATACTGGACCTCAGGGACCTAAGGGAAACAAGGGAGATCAGGGACCACAGGGTTTCGCAGGCAAGCAGGGTTATCCAGGTGCAGCTGGTCCTCCTGGCCCCAGAGGAGCCACTGGACCCACAGGTGACAAAGGTAATGTAGGTGCCCCAGGTACCCCAGGTGCCCCAGGTATTCCAGGCCCTGCTGGACCCAAAGGTCACACCGGGCGTGCAGGCGAGCCAGGTTCCTCTGGTTCTGATGGCGCTCCAGGTCCCAGAGGACCTGCTGGACCTCAAGGTCCCGCTGGTGCTCCTGGTCTTAAGGGGCACCCAGGTCTCCCTGGTCCTTCAGGCCCTGCTGGTTTGTCTGCTAAGGGTTCCCCTGGACCTCAGGGTCCTCCAGGTCAGCCCGGTGAACCCGGTTCTGATGGAGAAGCTGGCCCAGCTGGCCCTCCTGGTCCCCCTGGTCCTCCTGGTGAGGTTGTTTTTGAGAAGGGTATGGGAATGGCTGAGGTTATGGTGAAGTCCCCAATGTCTGCTTTCACTGCATCTCTGGCCACCCCGTACCCAGCTGCTGGCAGCCCCATTAAGTTTGACCAGATAGTGTACAATGCTGAGAATCACTATGACCCCGAGACTGGCATTTTCACTTGCCAGATTCCTGGAGTTTACTATTTCTCCTACAGTATCCATGTCAATGGAGCTCATGCCCTGGTTGCTCTGTACAAGAATGGTCAGCCTGTTATGTTCACTTATGATGAGTACAACAAGGGCTTCCTGGACCAGATGTCCGGTAGTGCTGTCCTCTTGCTCGATGAGCATGACACAGTCTTCGTCCAGATCCCCGATGATGAGGCCAGTGGCGTCTTTGCCGCCGAGAATGTTCACTGCTCTTTCTCTGGGTTCCTCATTGCTTCAACGTGATAGGTTGATACAGTAGTTCCCAAAAGCCAACCAACTAAATTTGCAATCTATTTCTCAAACTAAAGTAAACTCCCTGTTAATTTTTTCCTCAATCAAACAAGCAGGCAGTTCACCCTTCTTTGAGGAATAGTAGCATCTCGACTTGAAAACTACAAGAAATAGGTGCTTAGAAGAAGGAAAACTAATTTATGAAAACAGGTGATCAGGGATGGGGGAAGCAATCCACAAAGTTACCAGTTAGCTTTTCTAATGGAGACAGCATGTGAAACTGAGGTGTTAAAACTGTGTTGTGTCCTGACTTTTTTTTTCTCCACTCTGTTCCTTTTATACTGACTTCAACTGGTGATTCTTAATTTAGTGTTTGTCTGTTTTTTTGTTTGTTTTTGTAACTGCTTGTTTTGTTTGGGTGACCAATAATCTTATTAAACGTACACAAATACTTTCTGTGCAACATGGTGTTAACTGTTATCCTTGTATGTGACTTGAATATTGTGAAATAGTAATGGTCAAATTGACCGTTATAATGAAATAAGTCACCGGAATACTGTCATACAAACACAAACTACCAGCAACATTGTTATATTCCCTGAAAATGCATTATGTCACATAAAGCATAATGACCAAAATAAAAGATGTCTAAACTAATGTTTTGTCTCAGAAGCACTTTTTTAAAATGGGACTCGATATGAACATGTTAATAAATCCCCTATTGACAGATTATTTGGAGGAGCAATAATAAAAGTCTTTAATTGATCAAGAACACTTCAGCAGGAACAGATGCTTTCCAGTATGGAAGCCTGAAAGTTATTCCAGTTTAAATACAATTTAAATGCTTACTTTTCCACCTTGCTGTCAGTTATGTTGCAACCTCTCTACGAGCCTTCCTGTACAGCTCTGGATCCACTAAGGCACCAGGAAATTACATGGTTTCCAAATGTATTTGTTATATGTTCTGCAAAATGTTAGCTCACTGCCAAACTTTAAAACATGAGTAAGATAGTCAAAAATAATGGCTGCAAGCATATTCGCTATAGATGGACTAAGCATAGTTTTATGTAAGATATACTAACATGTTTTATGTAAGTAAAAGTATCACTACCCCAATATAAAAGCATTTTGAAATACATTTATCTAAGTGTTTATTAATGTATTTGTCAACAGCTATAACTCCTCCCATAGGCCATAAGTTGAAGCTGCTGTATAAACCAATAATGAATAAAACACAGTTATGATATTGAATATGTCTTCATAGGAGAAGTTATAAATGCTGACAAATACTGCACATTAATAAACACTTAAATGCCCTTATCTGCTTACTGCTTATGTGTAATAATTAACCATTTATTAAATGTTTGTATTCAACTTATACATGCTAAATAAGGGGACATGACCAAATATTCCATTATGTACAATTCATGCAATCAAAGGTTTTCTAAAGTAAATGTGTTATAATTTAATAAATATGACAACTATCAAAAACAAAAACTATTGGAGTATCAACAGTAAAACTGCCCATTATGTAGAATCCCCTCTTATTATTACTGATGTACTGATAAGGTATTTTGGATTAGTTTTAGACTTTCACACACTAGTGTCAGGCCAGGTTAACAGTCCCATATAATACACAAACGTTTTAGGTGTAACAAGGCATCATATTTTATAAGCTGATAAGTTTCATATGTGGAATGTTAACCTACAAATTGACTAGATACCACTTGAGGAAAAATACAATAGCCTATCTCCCTCTGAAATGTAGTGGAGTAGAAGTATAAAATAACATAAAATGGAAATACTAACTTAAAAACAGTACTTGAGAAAATGTCTTAGTTACTTCACATCACTGTTCCCTATACAGAAGCTAAAAGGGATGCGGGTCATAAAGTATGAGTTTCTCCCCACATGACGGCCACTGGTTGCTAGCTTGGCAGCCAGTGTTTACAAAAGCTACTCTACCGTGCAAGTCTGAATTCAGTTGCACTGAAAATAGTTAGCATGTGGGATGAGGGACAGGGATGGTCCTGTGGTCGGACAGCGGCTGTTTGATCTTCCCTGGGAGAGGGACCGATACAGTGGTTAGGTGAGGGGCCCAAGGGACAGAAGAAAGAGGAAGCTGGTTGAAGAAAACCACTGGGGATTGCCATCTGAGGGGAGTGCCATTCAGAGACGGTCTGTGGTTGGTGCATGGGGTGGACAGACAGGAACACAGCCGGAGTGCTGCCTCTGGTTGACTCCACAAGCCACACTCCAAAATTATCTTTTCACTGCCACTTTGATATATATGAATATGTAAATATTTTTTAGCAGGTTCACGTTTGTATGTATCTATACTCTTCTGTATCATTTGTCTAGAAAGAAGCTAACAAAAGAAAGAAAAACACTGCAAGAGTGGTGGTGTGTGGGATGATTGGATACTCTATGGTTATGAGCTGAGTGTGAGGCACACTAAGGGCCAAAATGGGTTGCAAATCCCTCAACAACCTGACCAAGATGGACATGCAAACCAAAAAGCAGAAATAGAAATATTATGAATAAAACACACCCTTCTTGCGGCGGCCAAAGGCTGAGGTACATGGGGTTAAACTGGGTGCAAAGGAAATAAAATGGTTTAAAATGAGCATGGGTACAGCTGTGGGTGGCTAAAACACCCTAGAGAAGTTTGCAACAAAGTCTTCCACTCTTAAAAAGAGTTTTTTACGGGGTTTTGTAGAAGGAATCCGAACATGTCAATGGGCGAGCACAGGCATCAGTTAGGTCTGTACTGCAGTTGTTTACTGTAGATACTAAAACTCCAGACGCCGTAAAAAGGTTTGTTTCAAACACTATCATTTAGGGTGCAAAACCAGCAGCTCTGTGATTGAATCAAACACAACTTACCCCAAATCTCATCACATAATTATGTTGCGGCTGTTCCATGAGTAAGTCAGTAATTTCCTAAAAATACTGTAGGGCAGCAACCCCCCTTTGTCTCCTTGCATTTGAGGCTGGTTTACAGAGAAGGATGATTGCAATAGTCACATGGGCTACATTTTAGGATGTGCTGAATGGGACCTTTAAATGTGTCAGAGCTTTTGTCATTCATTTTGCTCCACTTCAGTCACTAAATTTGATAACTGATTTTGAGAAAATATATTTACTCTAGTGAAAGAGCTGTAAAGTATTTTAACTTAACATAATTACAGAACCTGCTAAGAGTCTCATTTTGCTTCCACCAATAGATTTTCTCTAAATGTTAGAAGTTATGTTTTCTTAAATATGAATAGAGTTTCAAAATACTGCCTAATTTATTTTTAGTGCTTCTCCTCCCATGAACTGAAAATGTCACCCATTTTATTTTCCTTCAGTAATGCACCACACGAGGGTGCTGTAAAGCAAAGAATCCATGTGTGTATTTATTCTTCCAGTAGCTGATCTCAGTCACAAAACAGAATACTGAGATTTCACATCTACTCAGTTAACACATTTATAAACAGGAACATTTGAGGTTTGCTAAACACTAAATGTTAAACACTCTTGCTCACAGAAAATAAACTGAACACCTATAAACAAGTTTGTAGGCAATGTTACATTCCATATTGAATAAGGTGAAGCCTCATTAACTACAAACAGACGCTGTGCAAGTTTGCACCACTGACCGTCAAATTGTGTGCTTTCCAGTGTGGATTTTAAGAGGCATTGCAGTGATCACAGCTTGATGCAAAATTTGCTTAAAACATCTCCCAATTTTATTCAATCTTACAAATGGTGAAAAACAAGAAAACTTCATTTACAATGGGTTATTTAAAAACTTCAGTCATTTTAAGGTACATCTCAGTCATAAAACCAGTAATATCAAAGTCTATACAACGTGCATTACTACAGAGTTTTGAAATGCTGGAATCTAAATGGGAAGTGATGAGCACCTATTGTTCTGACAGTTAACTAAATCTACTTCATTAAGGAATGGTTGTGTCCACAGGAGCGTCGAGTTTTAAGAGTTGTAAACAACTGTGCACTGCAAAGACAACATTTAAGACTTGGTTCAGGACTTTCCCTTTAAATATCACAATGTGTCAGATCTTGCAGACACAGCTTTAGCTGCTACATCCAATTGCCCAGCACCAAATACTTTGATAAAATATGTCAAATTCAGCAACATGTCAACACAGTCATGG
>JAPMOB010225974.1:0-12983 GCA_029875015.1 Lepomis gibbosus | reverse complement strand
CTTTCACACTCACCCACGTCACAAATGCAAGCACCAATGAGCAGTGAGGAAGCAGCCCACCTCCTGTCCATCACTGCCAAGGACGTTGCAGTCATTATGGATGAGATGGTTGCAGAATAGTAAACAAACACCAACAAAAAAAATGAACAAAAAAATCCCTGGTTTTAGACAAGTCCTCGCATTCCTTCACACAGGCTCATCGCCTCCTTCATTCCGGTGTCTCGTTCAGCAGGATTACTCAGCGGTGGCTGTGGCCTCTGGACTGGCCGCCGTCTCTGGTTCAGTAGGTGAAGCTTCAGCTGGTTTCTCTTCTTCTACTCCTCCTGCTTCTCCTTCTGCAACGTTAACCACCTCCTCCTTCTCAGCCTTTGGCTCCTCAGCTGCAACCTCCTTGGCTCCCTCCTCACCGGCCTCAGCCTGTTTGGCCTCCTCCCCAGGAGCTTCCTCTGATGCCGCCTTCTCTCCATCAGCTGGTTCTTCTGCTGCCGCTCCCTCCTCTGCTGCCTCCTCGGACTCCTTCTTGGTCTTTTTAAAAGAGAAGCCGGTGAGCTTGAAGGAGGGTTTCTTGAAGGAGAAACGCTTTTTTTTCTGCTTGCCATCCTCGCTGGTGGATGGAGTGCCTTCCTCCGGCTTGGCAGAAGCCTCTCCGTTTGTGGCAGCAGGCTCCTTCTCGCCATTGGCCTCTGCACCCTCTACTTTCTCTCCTTCTTTTGGCGCCTCCTCGGTAGGAGTGCTGCCATTGGCCTGAACATCAGCTTTGTTGGCCTCCTCTGCAGCTGGAGAGGCATCCCCATTGGTCTTGGCATGGCCATTTTCCTGGAACAGAAGAGAATAAAATTTGAATTCTCGAACATGCACATTACAAACACACTTTGTGTCTTAAAAACTATTCCTGGAAATTTCGGCGTGATATTTAAATCAAATTCAACCACTAGTAGCAACCAATAGGGTAAATGCACTGAAACTGCAGCAACATCTGTTACTAGGAGAGTGACGACAGATCTGTGGCTTTCAGTAGTAGGCTAGTTTGTTAGACCGCAGTACCGCCGGAATCTGCCAGGTGGCGTTTAGTGTGTGCAGCCGGTGGACAACATAGGAATTTGGTGGTTTTCCCCCCTCTTTTAATGGCCCGTGTAGTCAACCAATGTGTTTTATTTTAATTTTTATACATTTATCTCATCCAACTCCCCGTGCTTTTAAAAAAAAATTATTAATTTTGTGGTTGGGTGTGTGCACCAAAACGTGGCTCCTTTCCTTGGACCTGGCAACAAAGGCGTGGTAGCGTTTTTATAAAATGGCCATGCCACCACTCAGAGCGGCCGCAAACCTCGCTGCACAAATTTCAACCAAATGAATAAAACACATAACTGAGTAGGCTAATATTTATAATAAATCAAATATGCCGTTTGAACAATTCTGTGGTAAACTAAATATTCTTCACATTTGTTCTGCAGTCTGATCTGCTTGATATTCAAAAAATATATAGCTTCTCAATGTACATATTAATTTCAAGCCTTCCCCAAAATACTTCCATTTGTACCAATGCTGCGTTGCAAAATACACATTTGTAACAATAGTCTACACTCGCCGGTGAAAATGGTTAGCCTACATGTGGCCACTTTCCCTGAATCCCGGTAAGCGTGGGGATGCGATGCTGCAAACATGGAGCACGCCATTGACGCAACACATTGCTCAAATGAGACAAAATTCCGCTTGAACAATTAGGCCTTAAATCATTAAAATGTAATTTACCTGCCCGTTTGTCTTTGCTGCAACAGCCGCACCTTCTGCTGGCTTTTCCACCGCAGCTTCCTCTTTTCCAGGGGTTTTGGAGATTTGTGCTCCCATGCTTTTTTGGTGCAACAAAGGAACCCAACCGATCAAATGAATGAACAAAGACCGCAAGCTTCCTCCCAAAAAATTAAGTCAAACGCCGACACCTCCTTCTCCAACCGAAGCCGAGGAACCAGCCCGAAACCGAAGTGACCGCAGAGGGACGTGTGAGAGTTTGCAAAAATGTGGCAAAGATGCGAAAGAAACGTGAATTCTTAAAAAAAAATCCTCGAGCTGAGTTTGTAAATGGAGAAATTGGCCCCGCCGCAAATGAGATGCGGAGTACAACGCCCAAGTCCGCTGATGAATGGGCACTGGGGCTATGACGACAAAGCCACCCCGTCTCCACCAATCACAAGTCCGAAATCCAAAGAGTAGGGGGTTCATGGGATGGGGGACCATGGACAATAGAAGAGACACAACAACATGGCCAACAACTTGTTTGTATAGCCATTTTAGAGTACAAAAACCTGATTTTATTTCTAAATAAAATAACGACTGAGATTTCATAGCGATTTAAAAGGTCTAGCAAATTTAGCTGGAAGTTGATTTCGAGGAGGGGCATCACAGAAATCTTTGATTATCCCATGTAAATTTATAGTAAAAAAACATGTCTAAAGGTAGGCTATGCTCTAAACATATCTTTAACCATATTGTTTACTTTAACCTGTGTTTAAAGATATGCTTTTAAAAAATTCAAAAATGGCCAACATTTGTTTTTACAATATGAATTCATTGCACTGGTAAATATTTTGGCCACTTCTAAAAACAATAAGTGTCATACAAAAGTTATAAAACTGTCTTTTTGCAACTATATATACATAAAATAATATAATATGCAATAGTGTAGCATTTAAATGAGCATGTACTCCTTTAGTGTATTTTACCTGAAGACTGAAGATGTCTTAATGTACTGGTTTTTATAGGGTGCTTTCACTGTTGCGCATGTGTATAGGATGTTTTGATTGTATTGTTGTCATTTTATGTCTGAACTGTTTGACTTGCCATCCTGCTGCTTTTCTTGACCAGGGTGCCTTTGAAAAATAGATTTGATCTCGGTAGGTCTTCTCACCTGGTTAAATAAATGTTAAAAATAGCATACAATATTACTGCATATTTTTGTAGACTATAAACTAACCTAACATAGACTAACCTAATTTTGAGTTAAATGTATTTATTGATGTACTAAGCTGCAAAAAATAGGGCCAAAGAAGTTGTTTATCGCAGCTTTTAAATTTTTGAATTGAAATGCAAGTGCCAAAACAACAGCATGTTGTGCACAGCTGAGCTGAGAAAGCACCGTTTAGCTTGTCTCATGCTATATCATCACGTACCCTCCTGACATATGCCTCGCTCACAGACGTCCCCTGTAACTATAAGCCCCTTTGCCCACTTCCCTCATCCCTCTTCTTGCATAATAGCGTCTTGTCTGCTTGTTACAGCTGGAGCATCCCAGTGACCCAGATCTAATGAGAGTTTATGGCCCTCTGCTCCAGCAGTCTGCAGTGCTCTGACTCCACCAACAGCCACAAGTCTTTTCTCTCTGCCATCACTGCCTGACCCACATCTCCATGGTTACCAGTCCAAAATGGCTCCAAGGAAGAGGCTGCAAGTCGAGGGCTTTAACAATCATGACTCCTGGTTATGGAGAAGTAGGGTGAGAGTGAGTTCAAAAATTAAGCACTGTAGACAACAGTTTGAGGATTAGGGTGACTTCTTTCAGCCACCCTCCCTTCTTCAGGCTAACTAGGACACGCTTATTGTTGGGATATTCTGATTACATGCAAAGCTGTAATTATTATGGTGAGCTGCCGTGAATATGTAAACCAGGAGACAAAGCCAGCAGGGCATGATGTGTTTTCAACAAACATAATGCAAGCCAGACACTCAGACATAAAGACTTCACCTTTCTGGATACTGGATGTGGAATCACATATCCAATAGGTGGTGGAGTGTGTGTGTGTTTCTGAGAAACTATTGCACAATTCTGCCTTAACTTTCAAAAAGGCATAAATAAAAACAAAATCTTAAACATGCCAAATGTTTCCCTTAAACATCTCCTTTAAATCATGTAAAAAGGAACCCTTTAAATGTCCCATTAAATAAAAATCAGTTAAAGTTTTTTCAATTGACCACATAGTTTTTAAAATAATAACCTCTACCAAACTGATAAATGTACTTTCCCCAGTTATCCTTTACAGTAACAGAACATTTTTAACTATTTGCACAGATTTTTCTCCATCAAAGCAAAATAAAGGACATTTTTTACTACACATGATAAACATTTTATGGACAAGAGCGATGTGTAAAACCCATAATTAAAAGATTTTGCATATCGCAAATATGAAGCATTTCTGGATGATTTTCTGGTGTGACTTTTACTAACAAAATTTAATTTGAAATTGTCTGGATTTTTATGCATTTACTAATATAAAAGTGTTCAGACTAGAGAGACTGATCCAGTCCAGTCTGTCAAATGATCTGCAGCAAATATATACATTTTTAAAAAGGGTTATAGATATGAAATCTAAGAAAAAGCTAAACATTGGTAGCATCACTCAAGCTGTGTTTAAAAAGCTGAATGGTATGATGAAGAGCTGGTACAGTCAAATAACTGATTAATCGATTGACAGACAATTAATTAATCGTTAAATTATTTGTCAATTACTTGTTCCAGCTTAATCATTAATCATGTTTGATATCGTTGTTAATTGAATATCTTTGCGGTTTTGACTGTTTGTCGCTCAAAACGAAACATTTGAAGACGTCACCTCGTGCTCTGGCAAGCTGTGAAGGATATTTTTTACTTTATTTTTTAACATTAAATTAATTAATTCAAAAAAGCTTCTTCAATATAATGAAAATAACTGTTAACTGCAGCCCAAATCTGATCTGCTCCAAGTCATGGAGTGAAGGTGGGAGAGTGTAAAAGGGGTAATTATTTTTGGACAAACACCAAAATAATGGCTGTGATAATACTGTATGTGATGGATAGTGTTGTTTTTTTTGTTATGTTTCCCTTGCTCTTAAGTAGCTTGTTCACTCAACTAAATAAACCTTCAGTGTTTAAACAGCTGCAACGCTGAAGTAATATTTAGTGAATGGAGGTCAGAGGTCTACGTTGTGATTCATAATTACATTCCTTAGCAAATTGCTGTAAATCCTTTTTAAGTATCAAAAGCATATTCTAATATAGAAAAAGATTGTTTCCCCTAATTGCTGCAATTCATGTTGGATTTTGCACCTAATAGGCTATTCCCTCTCAGTGGCTGAGTGTTGCTGATGTTTTCATTAATACAGAAGGAGGCACTGTTTTCCAGTTTTAGCTGCTATGCTTCCAGTGAGAGCAGTATATCATCTGAATATTACTAAAAATAAAAAGTGATTTTTGCTTATTGATAATTAGGATGGAACTGTGCTGTTTTTCAGGTGTCATTCGGGCCAATTGTACAACAAACCACTGCACGATTTTAGTAGGAACAAAAACTAATCTACTTGGAGAACCATGGGACATTGTTGAATACAACGGGATTAAACAAAAAGCAGACCCAAAAATTTATGAGTTTCTTCTGGCTCTAATTTAAATTCTAAGCCAAATTACTGTCTTAACGTCTGAGTTTCTTATTCATATTTAAGGACTACAAGTGAGAACGTTAAGAGAGCTCTAACCACCTGAACAATCACAGACAATTTGCCAACCTTGCCCTGTTTTCAGTCATTCCACAGAAGAGGAGTGTAATCTGTTATTGGAGGAAAGCCGTGTCAATCACCACTTATCTGTCGGCGTGGACCCGCATCAGCAGTGCGCAGTAACAGCTGCGTAAAGCCTCGCACAGATAAACCGGAAAATAGAACAGCATTTGCACGTCAAAATAAAAGCACAAAAGGTAGTCATTTGGAAATCATGCCTTAGGCGAGCTTGACATAATCTTACTAATACAAAGTTTGTTGAATTACTATCGTATACTCGGGTACAACGCTTTAGATTCATTTTTGTTTAGTAAAAACACGCTTTATTTTTGTTAACACTTTCAAATAACATGTTCTATTCGGTTCTATTATACAGCTTTATTTTGACATGAGTAACCAGACGCTGTATATGTTTCTGTTGTGAACTTGATGACACTAGTCGCCGTCGTCATCGTCTGTACGCACGGCGGCGACTGGAGCTCCGGAATCGGCAGGGACTGGTAGCCTATCCCAACGCTATTCTCTGTCAGTGCGAAGAAAAACACTAACAGAGAGTAGAAAAATAGCGGCGGTTCCCCCCAACGAAAGTGCCTCTGGAAACTCCGATGGATTAGTCTGATTCGTCTGCGGTAAGCACGCTTTTTCTGTCCTGGGTTGAATTTCAATTGGTCCACCGCCTTGTCCCCTATTTTTGCGCTGTGTACTGCGAGATGAATTCATCTCGGTAGACCAGAGGGGATAAATAACACATTGAGGGTCGCATGCATTCCAGCCAGTATTCACTTAATTCATTCTGCAGATGGGTGCGTCTATACCTTTGCCCACAAAAGGGGACAGAATAGAGAGAGTAGTAGTGGTCTCGTAATTGTGGCTGATGTTTTGCAGGGCTGAGATTGTGGAGAGGAGGCTCTTGTGTTGCAGCAGCAGGGATGGATGCGCTGCAGAGCAGAGCTGACCACTGAGGCCATGCACACACAAAATAAACGCCAAAATGGCCTGCAGACAGCCTCTTATTGATTCACCCCAAATAACTGTCAAATGCTTCAAGCTAATTGCATTGCCACGCTGTTAAATATCCAATTAAAGCTGTCCTAATCGGGTTATCTGATGTGTCTGGAGATGCAGCCATCCATCTTGTAGGCAAACACCGGGGATGATAAAGTGTGTTTATATGGGAGCTAAAGCCTCAGTTGTATATCCATGTGCAATAAGTTATTCAGTAGTTGTGTGTTGGTTTTACAAATATGCACTCAGCTCCCTGAAGCTGTGAGTATTCAGCTTGTCATTGGTCCATGAGTGAGCAGGCTACACAATTGTCGTGCGTGATATATGTGAATGAAAGCAGTTGCATATTATGGTTCATGGACCATGTACATGTCCCTCCAGGCTCTCTGTGCAAATACAGTTGAGCCTTTACTGGCACACACGAGCTGCTACTATAGGATTTTAGGTTCAAGGGGTTAATGGATTTCTTTGGTTAAAGCAAAATGTGTTCATCATATCTAGTAGTTTGCCTGTTTTTATGTCAGTCAGCAAATGGAATACATACAGCAACTATTTTGATAATTGATTAAATGTTTTTCATATGTGATGTGCTGCTTTGCCCTTTCTTCATAAATATTAGAAAAAATAATATCTGTTTAGGTTTTGGACTGTTGATCACATAAAACAACACATTTGAAGATGTCACCTTGGGCTCTAGGAAATTGATTGACATTAGTTGCCCTATTTTTGATATGGATTAATCTGATTATTTGCTCAATTAATCAGAAAATCATTTGGTTCATGAAATGTCAGAAAATACTGAAAAATATCCATCAGCATGTTGCAGAGTCTTAGCTGACATAATCAAAAGTCTTGTTTTGTCCGACCAACCCAAACCCAAAGATATTCAGTTTCTAATTATATAAAACTGATAAAAGCAGCATGAAGAAACTGACACCAGACCTTGTTTTTGATTATCTACTAATCTATTAATCGTTGCAGCCCTTCATACAGCACTCACAAGGCTCGTGCCTCAGTTTGCACTTTCTATCAACCCAAGTGTTATTCTACCAGAAAACTTCCAACCTCCATCCCTGCACATCCACCACATCATTATTTCCAGTGCGCTCTTACATTGTCCATTGCCCTCCATTGGCGCAGGATTTGGAAAGAACCGTTTAAAGCCCCCAGTACAGACTTACAGGCACAAGCACCAAGAATCTGCTCCTGTTTGTGGAAAAAAAAGTTAATGTTTTTCTAATTTGCCCTTTTCTCCCATTTGGAAAATATTCATCTGCTAGGCACAAATCTCACTGACTGAATGGACATCTACAATGGGCTCAGTGATTTAACAACATGACTCAACATACTCAACTGTGAACATTGTGACACCACAGTTAGGCTTAAACCCACATACTGTATGGAGCTCAGCTGTGGGTTTTACAACTGGCTCATTCAGTACGTCAAGAATGCTTTGAAAGCCTTAACACTGCTTTTCATTGTGCTGATAATCTTGTAGCAGAGTGAAATGTGGCCATTGTCTTGTTGTTGATACACTGAATGAACTCAGTTGTCCGACACAAGCAAAATATTGTAACTATTCAGAGAATGGCAACCATAAGGAGGAGATTGTCAGAGTTGTACCAAATCCAGTTAACACAGGAGCGAGTTTCATGTGTATTCAAATGGCACACAACTGAAAATGCTCCTCTTTTAGGTCACTTCTTTGATGAATCAATAGAAAGTTGTATTTTGGAGTTGAATAACGTTGATGCAAGTGCGTACAGTAGGAAGGATGTGGCAGGTTTGACCTTGTTTTGTGCCATCTCATGATCTGAGTGTAAATGGACCCCACTCTTCAAATCTAACAGAACTGTCTTGGCACTTAGTGTGTTGAATCACAAAATAATTGTATCATGGAGAGATTTGTGAATGAATGTACTCTTAGATGAAATGACCAGTTAAGCAAAGTTTGTAAGTCAGATTTCAAAGGTTTAAAGCACTTTAACTAAAACTAACTAAACAAACTAGTTTATAAAAAGCAGTTGAGCTATTTTTATAATCAGTTAATATCTACTATAAAAATACCTGGTTCCAGCTTTTCAAATGTCAGCATTTGCTGTTTTTCCTTATCATTACTTATGTAATATTATAAATGGCCATTTTTGAACTACTTTATGATATTTTATAGACAGAAAGATTGTTTGATAACTCTTGAAAACAGGGCCACAGCTAATCATTATTTTTATTATCAATTAAACTGCAGATTGCATTTTAGATTAATAGATGAATCCTTTAGTCTTTAAAAATGTGAGAAAAATATTAAAAAGTCCATCATGTAACGTGTTTTGTAACCAGCAGTCAAAACCCCAAAGTTATTTCATTTTCAATGATATAAAGTAGAAGAAAAGCAGCAAATACAAGTGTCCTCTTGATTATTTCAGTCCACTTGCACATTTTGTTCAGACCACACATGTGACTGTTTCTCAGGCCTGGTTGACTGTTTTCTATTGAATCCATCAGTTACGCTATGTGACCCTCACGTCTGTCCTTTTAATTTAGTATATTGATCTTGCAGCTTTACTATAAAAGGCAGAGTATCTCATTATGGCTCGCGGCTCTATGTGTTATTATAGATGATTAACACTTGTGCCTGTATGGCATCAAAATAAAGGTCATCATTTTGGGAAATTAATTTCCAGTCGAGCCCAGCAGCTGTGACTGATGTGGTAGCACTAACCTTATCCTGTCACTTTCTCTTCAGATAATACTGGCGTTTTCATTTCTCTTCATTTCCTTATGTAAAGGAATCTTGCAGCAGAGTTGACAAATGCTATATTCAACAGATTTGGACCAGACATCTTAGTCAGATTTCAGACAGCATCTTGAGCCAATTAAGATGAGAGGAGTTTTAATATGATACTCCAGCCTGTCTGTGCTTTTTGTGAAAGTCAAGTCCTCCCTCTATGTCCTTGTCTCTGCCTTTTGCTATTAACTGTTACAGCACACTACATAGCTACGATCCCATCCCCAGTGGTCCTTCCTCAGCACGGCAGTGTGGTCCTCTCTGAGGCAAGGGTCTGAAAATAGCGTGATGAGTGTTCTCGCAGGCTGAGGTGGTCATGCGATACCATAGGCCGTGCCACAGAAGGGAACAAGCCCAGAGGCTGCGATGCTATCATCTGCTTTTTTGGGGGTGAAAGTTGTGCCACAGGTCAGTCATGGAGAAGTTTCGTATGTATGTGTCCCTGAAACATACAGCACCTAAAAGCATTACATTGCAGGGCCTTGTTTTGACATTTTGATGTGATCTATGTTGTTGATTCATGCATGTAATTGAACAACACAGACTCGTCGTCCCTTAGATCTGAAAGCCAGTGATGAAGGCTTGTGAAACTCTAATTATATTATTGTGAAAATGTGATAAATCTGCCTGTTGCTGTCGAATGCGCTTGAGCCAAACTTGATAAATCTAAATGACTGTTTCTTATGTCCAGCATTTTTATAGCACTCATTCAGCAACTTCAGTCACAACACAAAGTGCACACAGACATGATTTATATGCAAATGTTTACTAAGCGAACACCGCGCTAAAAACGGTACCAAAAAGGGAACACATGTATGTAAACAATATAAGATGGCCTAGTTTCTGTGCCACAGAATGGTTACAGATATGTTAAAGCTATAGTAGCTCCCTGGCCTTTTTTCATTTTAAGAGCAGGAAGATTTTCATAATCCCCACAGGCAGCACGACGACATGAGATCTCCCCTCATTTACTCTGATCCCTCCAGGAGTGGTTGCAGTGCTATTTCAATCGCTGCAGTTAAAGAGAAAATCCACCAGAAAACAGACTTTACCTGCGTTATCCCACTCAGTTCAGTAAATATTTCCATGCTTGTGCAATTCTCCACCAAAGATTTGTGTACGTCTTTTCATCAAGCAAGAAGCTCGTATATAGTGAGCTTGTATATAGTGTTTGATTTAGACTAATACTACCAGTTTTTTAAGCATTCGCATAACTCTGGTTGATTGTAGCAGATTCATTTCCAGATTAATTGTTCAGTCTACAAATTGTCCATGTCAACATGTCAGAAAATAGTGTAAATGCCACAGTATCCCAGAGCACCACTAATGTCTTTAAGTTGCTTGTTTTGTCTAAACAACTAAGAAAAAAAGCAAAAAAAGCAACATGTGTTGAACTGGTAGCAGTTAACCATTTTACTTTAAAATATCTGTTGACAATTTATCAGCTATTATAATAAATCCATAAAGTGTCTATTATAATAGTAAATAGACTTCACTGCTGTTTTTGGAGAGGCTTGTGTATTTCAGCTGTAGGCTAAACATGTTTTTTTTTTTTTTTTTTACGTTAAACATACCTGCAAATACCTAAAGATAGTAGATGTAGATATCAGTGGCATGGAAGATTATTTGTTATTTTTAGGATTACCACAGAATCCGCAGTCCTCCTCCTCCTTGTATGTCAGTATGTGGTCCCAGCTTTGTTCTGGGCTTGTACTGTAATGCTACCACTGGGCTTGTTTCTTTCTGGGTATTTAATGGGGTTTTATTGGCAGTAATGAATCACAGTGATCTCCTTCTCTCTGCAGTCGCTATGTTTTTCTGTTAAGCATGTGGAGCAAATATAGGACTGCAGAAACTGAAGATACTGTGCACACAATGTGAATTCTGGATTTTGATTGGCGTGTATTTGATACTTTCATGTAGCTGTGGACTGCAGGTGACACAGTAGAGATTTGTACTTTGCTGTATTTTCTTATTGAAGCCTGTTGACGGTGGAGACAAATATGGGAACAGAATAGTTAAGGCTAAGGCAAACAGATGTTTCCATAAAAACAAAAAAACAACCCTGTCCTTTATTTAGTTATATATCTTTTTTTGTGCATGTAACAGGTTTGCAAAGTGAAAAAGCCCAAAGTGAGTTCCCATCTCCCACAGAAAGCTCTGCTCTGAACTGCTTGAAAAAAAAGCTGTTTGTAGTCCAGCCCTTCTTTTCCTTTACTTGTGATGTCACAATGAAAACGTAAATAAACATAAAGTTTGCCAAGCAACTGGCGGGTTCAGGCACGCCCTCAAACCAAGCTAGTCTGAGCAGAGGCCCTTTGGCTGGACTTGCTTTTGTTTGGGGTTCCATTGTGGAATTGTTATACCTGTACCTGTTTCCAGGTACTTTTTTTCGTATCACCTCACCTTCTTCGAGGTTCCAAGCCAGCTGAGGGATACTAAAATGTAACGTGAAAACACAACAGACTGCTGATTGGTCTGACAGAACATTCACTATTCACTGCATCATCATTGCGCCAGAGGCCAGCAACAGAAAGTTTTATGTTTTACAGTTTTTGTATGGAATTTCATCACTAAATCCACTAATGAGAACATTTGAGGTGAGAAATCAGCGGTGTAGATTTGGAATATTGACAGTTTTACGAGAAGTGATGGCAGAACAAAAATGTGCTTGAATATTTTCGGAGTTGAGGAGCTCCGCAAGTGGCGGCGGGGGAAGCCTGTGCCAACCCGCGGGAGGAGCGTGTGAGGCCGGCCAGCCGCCCACTCACAGAGCCCTCTGCTCCTGCCGTCACACAGACCGCTGCAGCAACAACGGCAGAGGAAGGTTTCCATACCACTTATCTGTCTTTACATTCTGAGTAATATTAAAACATTTTAACCGTAGACTGTATATATTTTAAGAGCTGTGTGTATCGCTGGTGTGTGTGTGTGGCATGAACATTACATCGTGGCAGTTGTGTGGCGTCGCTATCTCTGGGTACTATTTGCAATGAAAAACGGAGCAGGACCGAGTAGAGTCGAGTCAATCAATTTGCGCTATGAAAGCATTTTCGGCAAGGCAACATAGATCGTCAGAACACCGGCAACAGTTCAACGTTTAGTCCTGAAGATGTGGAACAATGATGTTGTGGACTGGTAATAACTTGCATACCATCTGCTAGTTTACGGTCTCAGGCTGAAGCGGCTTTGATTTGGATCACACTACCTTGTTTCTTACGTCCCGCCCTTCTCTGCTTCTGATTGGCTAGTAGTTCTTACCTGGGAACTGCGCATGTGCAACTCTCAACACAGATTTTGTATAAGTAAGATGAATCACTCTGCAGCTCAAGAGGGAAGTGTACAACACATAGGGTGAAAAGAGGAGCTGCAGCAATGTGCAGTAAGAGAAAAACATGGTGTTTTTTGAAAATGAAACAATGTAAACCTGTTCTGGTACAACCCCTAATTAAGATTTTGAACCTGAAAATGAGCATAATACCACCTCTTTAAGTTTGCTTGTGTCCTGTTGCAGTTGCACTGTTGCAGTATTAGCAGTGTGACACATCTGTTTGCACTTTTTTCTGTTGTTGGGTTTCTTGCTAGTAAATGGAGAAGCCCCTGACTGCAGTGTGCAGATCGGGGCGGGGCTCAACGTGGGTCAATGTGGGCGGGGGTCAAACGTTTGACC
>JAPMOB010225972.1:0-11691 GCA_029875015.1 Lepomis gibbosus | reverse complement strand
TTGTTACAGATTAATAACTCACCGCTCTGAAACTCTTGCTCCAGTCCATGTTGCCAAGCTGGTCGGCAACACGTACAGCTAAAACAAAGCCATGTTTGCTTCTCGCTGACCCGCCCTTCTCTGCTTCTGATTGGCTCTAAGTCCTTAAATAGAAACTGTGCATATGCAACCCCCAACAAAGATCCTGTAGAGGTAAGATGTATCACTCCATAGCTAAAACAAAGCCTTCAACACAGGAAGAAAAGAGGAACTGGAGCAATGTTCAGTGTGACAAAAATATGGTGTTTTTGTAGATTAAACCAAGTTAACCTGTTCTGGTACAAACCCTAAATAAGATTTTGAAACTGAAAAAGAGCGTAATAGCACCTCTTTAAGATAAAAACAAATATATTCTTATTAAATTTTGTATTGACAAGATATGAACACATCAGGTAATGACCCTGTAACTCACGCACAAATGCATAAAGAAGTCCCTGAATTCGTAGAACCCCCAATAGTAAATAATTAAATGGTGCAGTGGTCTGTCTGGAGAGAGCCACCTGAATCAATACAGAACGTCCGCCCATAGGGTTTTATTGACAAGTCATTGCTGTGAAGAGCAGAGCAAAACACCACAACAAACCTTTTTTTTTTGTTCACCTAAAGCCAAACATGGTCCCTAAAATGGTTCCAGTGCAGATGCAAACAGCAGCATTGGCTGTGACCTGCCAGCTCACATTTCTGACTGCCAGCTGAAGCAGAGGCGTGTGGTGGAAACTAACTGGTGATGTTTTTCTTTCAGGCCAAGTACAGGGAGGCGAGCAGGAAGGAGGCAGGCAGCTGTCTGTACCACCAGTTGTCTGAAACCCTGGAGACGCTCCATGCTAAAAAGGCTACTGAGCTGCAGAGTCAGGTACACAAACACTTACATGCAGAGGACAGATTGGTAAATAGAGCACAAAGAGTTGAACACCTCCAGGCCTGCTGGTTGTTTGTGGACCTTCCCATGTGGGAGTTTCCAAAACAGTCCAGGACTTTCCTTTGAATCATCAGGAGCCCTGGTCCACAAATGTTCTGCAGCTTGGGATCACTGGGCTGGATGAAAACACTGTCTTCTTCTCTGTGTACAAGAAACAGCTTGTTTATAACATGTTTATAGCATGACGTCAGCCGAGTATCTGTCTTTGACCTGTCCCGTCCTTCACTTTCCTGTCCTGTCCTTTCCTTTCCATTCCTTCACTTTCCTGTCCTTTCTTGTCCTGTCCTGTCATGTCCTTACTTGTACTTTCATTTCCTTTCTTGTCCTGTTCTGTCATGCCCTTTCCTTACTTGTACTCTCCTGTCCTTTCTTGTCCTGTCCTGTTATGTCCTTACTTGTACTTTCCTTTCCTTTCTTGTCCTGTCCTGTCATGCCCTTTCCTTACTTGTACTCTCCTGTCCTTTCTTGTCCTGTCCTGTCATGCCCTTTCCTTACTTGTACTCTCCTGTCCTTTCTTGTCCTGTTCTGTTCTGTCCTTACTTGTACTTTCCTTTCCTTTCCTTTCTTGTCCTGTCCTGTCCTTTCCTTTCCTGTCTTGTCCTGTCCTTTCCTTACTTGTACTTTCCTGTCTTTTCTTGTCCTGTCATTTCCTTCCTTTCACCTTTCTGTCTTTTCCTTTTCTTTCCTTTCCTTTCTCTTCTTGTCCTGTCCTTTCCTTTCCTTCTGTATCATTTCCTTTCCTTCACTGTCTTGTCCTTTCTTTTTATGTCCTGTCCTTTTCTGTCTGTCTTCTCCAGATGAAGTACAAGGAAGCAGGTAAGAAAGAGCTGAGCACCAATCTGTACTCTCTGCTGCCTGAGACAGAACAGATGAAGTTTGCTAAAGCCGCCATGGAGCTTCAGAGTGAGGTGGGTGGACTTCTTACAAGGCGTGATCACACCCGCAGTTTATTTTCTCTGCTACACACCTTAGTGTTGAATTACTTATAAAAAGAAAAATTGGGCTCAAGATGTCATGAAATGTTCCCTCGATACACATAAACTCTATTCTTAATCCTAACAGACTGTTCCTGCAGGAGGGAGACCACGGTTTAATATGATTGTTTCATTTAGGCTCAAAGAAAAGAAACATCAGGAGCAAATAACAGGACAAACAGCCAGTTTTGTTGTATATACATCTTGTGGTGTGTGTGTGTGTGTGTGTGTTACAGAATAAATACAAGCAGAAAGGCAGACAGGAGATCAGCAGCAGTGTTTTCCACCACATGCCGGAGACCAAAGAGACCGAGTTCGCTAAGCAGATCTCTGATCTTCAGAGTGAGGTTAGAGGCCAGAGCAGCGTGTGTGTTTCTTTACGTTATCGTTGCATGCAGTGTATTTCTTCACATTGTTTCACACTAGCTTCTGTTTCCAGGAGTGGAAATGACAATATGTTCTCTGAAAATAGTATATATTCATATCTGCATATTTATTTTGGTTAGACAAAGTACCAGAAGGACAAAGAGGATCTGCCCAACACGTTATACTCTCTGCTGCCTGAAACCCTGGAGACTCAGTTTGCTAAAGAGATGGCTGAGACACACAGCGAGGTGGGAAACACTCACTCTCTGTGTTACTGTGCATATTTTAGTGTGCTTGCCTGAAAAAGACAGCTTGTGCACTGGATTGATAACTCGCAGTGTTTGGTTGTGCTTCTCTTACAGTTCTTAGTTGTTGCTTTGTTAGTCGTGCATCACTACAGTGTGACTTCACCATTCACCTGATAGTAGTATCTTATCTTCTGTAAATAATATTTAAATTGTCACAATTTATAAACTGATGTTTCACAAGGTGCCTGCAGGCCTTAAAATTCTTATATTTGAATTTCAAAAACATTTTATCAGATTATATATTTATGTTTGTCAAAATTAGTTTTATGGCATCAGCAAACAAGTTTATAGTCCTTTCTGTTCCTTTCCTTTCCTTTCCCTTCCTTTCCTTTCCTTCTCTTCTCTTCTCTTCTCTTTCTCTTCCTGTCCCTTCCTTTCCATCAGCAAACATGTTAATTTTCTAATAAATCATCATCCTTTATACCTCCCTGCATGCCCGAAATCATCTGAAACGTTCCTGCATGACACCCAAAAATATCTTTCTCTACACTAGGTCTTAGTCATCCTGATTACAGAACCAGCGTCTGTTGAAATTTTGTTTAACCAGCTCTGACGAGGCGTTCCCAGGCCAATGTGGAGATATAATCTTTCCACCTAGTCCTACTCTGAGCTCCCCGCGGATGGCCGAGCTTCTCACCCTATCTCTAAGGGAGACACCAGCTACCCGCCTGAGGAAACCCATTTCGGGCGCTTGTACCCGCGATCTCGTTCTTTCGGTCATGACCCAGCTTATATGACCATAGGTGAGGGTAGGAATGAAAATTGACCAGTAGATCTAGAGCTTTGCCTTATGGCTCAGCTCTCTTTTCGTCACAACGGTGCGGTAAAGTGAGTGCAATACGGCCCCGCTGCTCCGATGCTCCAGCCAACCTCCTCTGGAGAGAGTCCGACTTACTGCCGAGTACTCGGACACAGCTCTCGCTTTGGATGTACAGGGATTGGATAGCCCTGAGAAGGGACCCCCTCACCACAAACTCCTGCAGCACCCCCCGGGGGACCCGATTATACGCCTTCTCCAGATCTATAAAACATATGTAGACTGGATGGACATACTCCCAAGCCCACTCCAGGGTCCTTGTGAGAGTAAAGAGCTGGTCCCAAGCTCACCAAACCGCAACCCCACCCCATCACCTTTCAACGCAAAGGAGCAGCCTTCTCCATGTCTTCTCCGAACTTCTCCCACACCCACTGCTTTGCATCTGCCACAGCAGAGGCTGCAGCCCTTCGGGCCTGTCGGTGCCTTGCAACTGCCTCCGGAGTCCTCCGAGACAACAAATCCCAGAAGGCCCCTACTGGAGCCCCATACAGAACGCCATTCAGGATCTCCAAGAAGGCCAAGAAGGCCAAGAAGGCCGAATACTCTGAACTGCTGCTTGGTGCATATGCACAAACAACAGTCAGAGTTCCCCCCCTCACAACCCGAATTTGTAGGGAAGTGATCCTCTTGTTCACCGGAGTAAACTCCAACGTAGCGGGGCTTAGCCGGGGGCTTGTGAGTATCCCCACACCCGCCCAGCGCCTCACACCCTGGGCAACTCCATTGAAAAATTGGGTCAATCCCCCATCAAGGAGCACGGTTCCAGAACCGAGACTGTGCGTGGAGGTTGGCCCCACCAGATCTAACTGGTAGCCTTTCACCTCCCGCACAAGTTCCAGCTCCTTACCCCACAGAGAGGTGACGTTCTACATCCCCAGAGCCAGCCTCTGCCGCCCGGGTCTGGTTTCTTCCGGGTAGGGTCTCTTCTCCTCTTCCTCGATTTTTTATGAGGGTCTTTGTGAACCATTCTCAGTCTGGCCCTTCACCTGGAACCACTTTTCCATGGGAGACCCTACCAGGAGCACTGGGCTCCAGACAACTCAGCCTCCAGGCTCACAGGAGCACACATACCTCTCCATCATGGTATGGTGATGGTTTACTGGATGGTTCTTATTCATTTTAAAACAAAAATGGAAACTAGTGAACAGTAAAAGTGAGAGTAAACTTGAAGCTGAGTGAGGGAAAATCTGCCTTCGTGCTCTGAAACTATTGAAACACAATGGAGATAAGAGACTCAACACGAGACAAAAGAAATTTGTTGTGTTGCTCATTTCTGTAGCAGGATTGTAGACTCCTTCACTGTGCAGTTATTGATCTTATGTTGTTGTTGTTTTCTATCCCCAGAGCAAATACAAGGAGGCGGGTAGGAAGGAGCTGGTTAACAGTCTGTATTCTCTGCTGCCTGAGACCAAAGACACTCAGCATGCCAAGGAGCAAACTCAGCTGCACAGCGAGGTACAAAACTTCAGTCACAGTCTGCGTACATGTTTTCATTATGATATTTAAACTATCATCTTCTCTGGGTACCAAGAATGAGATTCTGTCTTCTCAGTAACATGTAACAAAAGCTTCCAACACATAAATCTACTTTGGTATAAGAACATCCTGCTGCCAGTGAGATGAGGACAAAACCCTTTAATGTTTAGATGCAGCGATATCTTTAAAGTTTCTTCATTGTCCACAGTTTGGATGAGCTGTGAGTAGAATCTCCTTCATCTCAGTTGTGTGTTAATTAGTGGAACAACAGTGTCCATCAACATAATGACAAAAGATCGAGTGATTAAAGCCTGTAAACCGGCATTTTTAATTATGTCTTATTAAACTCCTAATTCATTCTCCATTGTGAATACATCACACACCCACAGTTAGAATCACTGCACAGTTTCTACAGGGGAAATCATTTGATAGAGAGGAACAATAGGAGCTATGGGAAATGTGGTCCTAATGACAGCAACACTAACGCTCTGCCGTGAGATAGAGGTGGCCATCATTTTGATCCCTTTTAGTAAGGTTAATTACACCAAGTATCTAAGTATCTACAGACGCATCGATCCAACCTTCACCCCCAATCCTGATAACGATCCCCGGGATCAAATTGGTGTACTTCTAATCCCAATTAAAATTATATTGATATAATATTTAAAACAGCTACTTGTGCCTCTGTGTTACACTTTGTATTCACACTAGCAGATTGGTGTGGCAGCGAAGCCGCTTGAGGTATAATTTGATCGGTGCTTTTAATTATTTTGCACTGTAAAATGTAAAATGTTTTGCATGTGTTGCAGAAAGCTTACAGGGAGGAGGGGAGGAAGGAAGCCGGCTGCAGTCTGTACGCCCAGATGCCCCAGACCATCGAGACCGTCTTCGCTAAAGAGCTGACCAAGACGCAGAGTGACGTGAGTGTAACGTAGCTCTCTGACCTTCATAGTTTGTGTGTGCAAATGATTTTAATAGCTTCAAACTGTGACGTTCAATGCAGTAAGAGGAACTGTGCGCCGCTCACTGCGGAAATAAACTTTGGGTATAAAGTAACTGTCAATCAAATGGCATTATGGCTTTCCTGTAGTTCCACTCATCAAGATCTCTCAGACCCAGGCCACACTGCCGCGTTTTCATTTTAAAACTGAGACCTTTTTCTGCGTTGGCACCTCTCGTCCTGGCTAAAATGCTGAAAACAAAGACCTAAAGCGAAGACGTTTGAAAATGCTGCCAAAACCTGTTTTTGGTTTTAAAATTCCGGATAGCGTTTTAGTGCGGACGGGCAAAAACAGGACTTTAGAAACAATGATGCAGACGTTTGGCTCTCTGATTGGGTCTCTCATGTTCTGCAAAGAAGAAACACGATGCTGCTGACAGAGTTTTGGTTTTGGTATTTTTATTAAAATATTTTGTACCATGCAAATAACACTTACAGCCAACACTTGTCCTGTGCATGTCGCCGTATTTACTTTGTTCCGGCTCCCAGGCTGTTTTCCTCTGCCACAGCCGCTTTGACCTCCCGTGTTACATTCAGTAACAGTCCCAGCTCGTTATTGGTCCATGCAAAATAAAATCTGGTGCGGTTCTTCATCTGTAGTACTTTATTCTTTCACCTTCTTCTGTAATTACGAATAGACCACCTGCGTTATGTTTACATCGGCATGCGCATGCCAAGTGTACATTAAAAGCCACTAGTTTTAATGAAGACGGAGATCAACTCTGATACAACGCTGGTGTAGACGGAGATCGCATTCGTTTTAAAACTCTGTTTTTAAACAGTGTGGTGTGGATGGGGCCTCAGAGCAGACTGTTGTTTTACAGTAAAGAGCAGCCTCTGGGGTGTTTTATAGGTTGTAATTAAGAGCTCAGTTTGCAGCAGGTCAGGAGAGACTCACAGCAAATGGGAAGCCTTTAAACAGCAACATCCCAAGATGCTCTCAGGTTAACACACACACACACACATATGGAGGGAGAGGGTTGGTATCATTTTGTCTGCTGAGGCGTGAACACGCAGAGCAGCTGTGTTGTGCTCTACCGCCTGAGGACACAGACACTGACCTACTGCCTACACACACACACACACACACAGTGAAGACAAACAGCAGTGGCAGGTTGACGCTGATAAACTGGGGCAGACACACATTTCACCGGATTGCTTCTGAAAACTGACACCTCTCAAAATACCACAGATCTAAATCTACTTTAAACTATCTTAACTTTTTGATGCTGCCGTTTTCAGGCACGGCCGCTCAGAAAGAGGTCAAACCTGGAGCAGGTGGAGAGCTCTTATGTCAACTTAAAAGGGATTCAAACTTTATGAACCTTTTACCAAAAAGGACCAGATTGTATGATAATGGTTGTGTCAGTAAATGTGCTCAAACTGAGATTTAGATCTGCTTCTGTGCAGCAGAACAATTTCATTTTGGTGCACCTGAGTGACAGTAATGGGACCAGAACACATCTGTACTGCTTTAAATAATGCAGAAGATCAGAAACCCTAAACTGGTCACAGGGCCCAGAAATAAGCAGAGTCCGGTGTGAGGAAAATCTGCCCTGATGGATTCAGTTTAATCAGATGGAATCTGAAGGAGCGCAGCTGGAGAAGTGTTAAAATCACCTGATACGAGTGGAGCTGCAGTGTGATGAACAGACTGCTTGATTCACAGATGGGGTTCGTTGCTTGGTGCCAATCGGGCCCAGAGGGCAGAACATCACAGCTCCGGGTAAACTGGGGCACAGGGCCTGATGCTTTCTGGTTTCACGTCTGTTGACCGAGCAATGTTGACGCTAACTGGAGCGTATAACGTACACCACCTAGACAACGGCAGCCCAGACTGCCCCGCTTCTGCAAAACACTGTTCCAATAAAACTGATCCACGGGCTGGAGGAGACATATTCTGTGTTACCAACCTGTTTTACTGCATTCTTTTAAACGTCACAGTACATTTCCTGTTGTATGATGTGTCCCCTCATTGGTTTACTGTATATTATGTGTTGTCTCCTCATCCCAGCTGGTTTTATACGCTTTATGTTGGACACCTGAGGTTTTACTCTCATTACCATTCAGCTGGTTTTGAAACATGAAACCATTTAAAGTGAAGCTGAACACAGAGGGCAGCGGGTTTGTTCTGCAGGCCTGTAAATCTTCACTCAGTTTAATATTCATTTCTGCGTCATGCTGTGAATTTCTCATTTTCACAGTTGGAAGCGGCTTGTCTTATTTTTAGGCAAATGAACGAATGTGTTTTCACTCGTTATTCAGCAGCAGGCTGAATTAGTCATCAGATTTTTTCTCCCTCTATCCACCATGTTTTCTGTCTTTATTTAACTGCCTCCTTTTCCTTCTTGCCTCCCTTTTAGCCTTTCTTACCTTCTCTCTCTTTCTCTCTGTGTCTCTGTAGAAGCTCTATAAGGAGAAGTATAATCGTGAGAAAGGGAAGTGCAGCTACACCAACATGAAAGCACTGCCGGAGGTGGAGCACGCCATGGAGGTCAACAAGAACCAGAGTGATGTAAATACACAGACTCTTGCATGTTTGTACTTCTTAGTGTAAAATATATATATAAACAAGTGGTTATGTAACTCGCTGTGACTGTGTGGGCTACAAACAAGCGAGAAACTGAGCACCAGCTCATCTGTGTGGAGTTTGGTGTTAACAGCACAAAATCTTTTTGTGGCTTTGTTTTTTCCGCTGTGCTGTCTGCAGGCTCGTACAGAGTGGGAGCATTAATCCAAAGGGCATGACAAATTTTAATCTCTCTTAACTAAGCTACTTCAGTCTTTCATCAACTCAGGAACATTGCAGACTTGCCTTCACATCATCACATGCTAATTATCGTGATTCAAGATTCAAAAAGTTGTATTGTTTATCACATCATGGGTAGTGCTGGGTAATGATTACAATTTTTAATTGCGATTAATCGCGATTAATCACATTGTTACACCAAATTGAATAATGAATTCTAAAGTAGTCACTTTTAATTTAAATGTACTGCTATATGCAAAAGTGCAGTAATGTGGTTTGCAAACACTTTAAACAAATAAGGTGCTTTTTCCCTTTATGCAGTAGCAATAACATATTTCTTGTAAATCTAAACTTAAACATTAATGTGATCAAATCAAATATTAAACCAAAGCGGTTTGCCGCTGCCAGAGAATTACCTTTTATCTAGCTTGTTAAAGTAAGTTACCATCAGACTCCAGTTTTTTTTCTGAGCAGGTATCAGCAGGAACATTTTTCTTTTATCAGGAAGCAGCAGAAACAGTCTGTTCAGTAGCAAGTGTCCCTTTTAGTGTGAGGGGAAGTGCTCGCCTCACGCACGCGCCCACCAGCTGCCAAAGTTTAATTGTCTTCAACTTTCAAACTTCTTTTAGTCAGTTTCCAGAATCTCTTACTGTTTAACTAAATAGGACGTCAGCAGGAGGGAATTCACACGGCAGAGCCGCAAAACTAGATGAAGGCCCATCAGGTAAAGTTATGTAATGTTAGCCTATTATTTTGACTTAAGTTAAATAGGCTACAGCTGTGTAGCACACAGAAGCCGTTGCCATGGTTACTCTCAATAGAGCGCCTTTTACTCGCGGAGCGCTGTCTAGCCTCCCTCGGCTGCTTGTGTGGGTGGGTGGTTTGCAGGCTGATCAACACCCCGCCCCTCCTGTGGCCCAGGGTTTGACTGTATGTGTGCGAAGCGGCATTAAAAGGTGAAGTGAAGTCTATTTGGCCTTGTTGGATATTGCAGTGGGAATTTTTTAAGGAGTTCTCTTTTTGAGAGTTAGAGGCGACTAAATGTTGTCTTCTCAACTTGGCTGCTGTACAGCACCGGACCCTCTCTGATCAGCTGAAGTCATGGGTTTGGAAAAATCTCTGTGTAGGAGGAAGTTTTGGAAAAGCTCCATTATAGGAGCAGAAAAACAGCAGAATGGACAGAAAGGGATTTTTGTGTGATGTAAAAATTTAACCAGCTTAGCGAGGACATACTTTTAGTTCACAAGACTGATTGGAGCGGCACAGTGGCCCGGTGGATATGACAGAGGAGTTTGCATGTTCTCCCTGTGTCTGCGTGGGTTCTCTCCAGGTGCACCGCTTTCCTCCCACATAGAAAACATGTTAGGTTCTCCAGTCAGTGCCTTAGAATTGCAGTTGGTCCCCGGGCGCTGCACACCCACTGCTCCAATATGTGGGATGGGTTAGTGCAGAGATCAAATTTCAGTATGATAATAAAGAACCTTACCTGATAAAAGAAAGAAAAAACACTTAAATAATTTCTCAAATCACACTTTTATCATATAGCTCACCCTGAATGTAGCGACTTCAGCTCCCTCTCACGTTCTCATGTGTTCTGTTTCTAAACGCTGTGTGCTCTCAGGTCGGCTACAGAAAAGGCAGAGAGGAGCTTCATCACTACAACACGATGGCAGACAGACCTGACATCATCAACGCCACCAACGCCGCTAAACTGGCCAGCGACGTGAGTCTGTGTGTGTGTGTTTGTGTGTGTGTGTACTTGAGTGAGTGCACATGTTTCACCAGCTTTTCACCAGCTGTTCTCTAAGTGGAGCTGCTGATTAATTATAGAGAACCTTCTGCTGTTAACGCTGAACAGTCATTATGTAAGAGAGTCCTGCAAGATTCATCTTCATGGGAAGTGTGTGTGTGCGCGTGTGTGTGTGTTTGGGAGAGAGAGAGCCAGAGCTGAATATCTCAAACAAGTATAATCTCTCCTTAATTTTTCAAGATACCAAAGTGTGTGCGTGTATGCATTGTGTGTGTGTGTTTTCCACAGGTCGCCTATAAAAGTAGCACCAAGCTGCCAGTTTACAGTGACGGCTCTCTTTTGGACAGAACCGACATCCAGCACGCCAAGGAGGTTTCCAAACTGGCCAGCCAGGTAAACCACACACGCACACACAGTTTACCCAGCATGCATTGGGCAGATGATAGGGTAACATTAGGGATGGATCACCAGCTCTTTCTCTCCCTCCTGCAGGTGAAGTATAAGGAGAGTTTCGACAGACTTTTAAAGGGCCAGAGGCCTCGTTACAACCCACTGGACTGTCTGTCCTTCAAACACACTCAAGCTGCTGCTGCTCTGGCCAGTCAGGTGAGTCAATCCCGCGGTCACATGATCTGTTCAGCGCTCTATGTTGAACATCTTACTATAACTTATGGCATCACAGCTTTATTTTTTTATCATCACGTCGTAATGCAGCTGTCAGATGGACCACTCAAGACCTGAGCAGCTCTCTAATCCAGCTTTTAATGCAAGAAAGCATCAAATCATCCTTTTTCCAGTCCATGTTTGTTCAGGATTTGATTTTTCCAACAGTGTACTAGATCTTGAGTTTGATTCTTTTGCGTTGGATGTGAGAGTGTAACCTAATTTCACCACAGACTTTTGAAAATAGTACCTGCTTCACCACAGAAAATAAAAGTGATGTAGCAGAAATATATGTGTCTTTAATAGTTCAGTGTTTTTCAAGCAACGATGCAAATTGTTCCTCAATCTCACACACAAGTTCAAGTTAATTTTATTTATATAGCACACCAGCCACTGACTGACCAAAGTGCTTTACAGAACTACACAATTAAAAACAATAATAACAATCATAATAGCACAAGATAGATAAGAGCGGCAAAGCTAAAAGCAATTTTAAACAGGAATAACAAAACATTGTCAGAATTAAATATAAAAGAAAACAGAAAATGCAAAAATAGTATCAAACTCATTAATAAAACAGAATATGGCAGTGTCAAACTCAATAATAGTAAAACCGAGATGGTAGTATCA
>JAPMOB010225969.1:0-13063 GCA_029875015.1 Lepomis gibbosus | reverse complement strand
ACACTCAGTCGCACGTGTCTTTATTCCCCTGCAGCAAAGTCGCAAACATCAACCCAAGGATCGGTACGTGATGTCACCATTACAGGGAAGTGCTTCTGCCGGCTGCACATACAGATCCGTGTGTGGCGGTAGTGTGACTTACTGATCCATCCGAAATGCTTGGGAAAATGTAGCGTGTGTGGAAGCTACCGAACTACTCGGTCAATAAAAGAGCTTCGTTACTATAAAGCTATTTGATTCAGAAAATAGCGACACTACCACCAAGCTACTGAGAAATGTAGTTAAACTAGTAACGGCGCTACTTGTAGCAACGCTACTGCCCAACACTGTTTGTTTGTCTGCTAAAGCATATTCCTGTATCTGCTCTGTAAATCACATGTCCTGTGTTCTTAGAAAAAAAGAGAAGAGAAATCTGAAACCCAAAAAGTAGAAAGTAATATTTTATACTTTTGATTTCAGGGTCCCTGTAGTTTTGCATTAATTCAATTGAATACTGTTAGGTCGTCTGCGTAGATGATGATTCTTATTTTGATACAGCCAATCTAATCTTGCATAAAGCACTTAGGTCGTTATTTCATTGGCAGAGAAGACGGTCACATTGAGCCAACCAGAGCCACATACTCTAAACAACATCAACAACCCACATTAGCTTCATGCTCAAGTCTGCTTCTTATCTATTTTCTTATCTGCTTGTTTGATGAGCGACCAAACAAACTGTCACTGGACATTTTTCAGGCATGATAGCTAATTAGCTGCTCAGCTGCAACATATTAAACTGCAGGTAAACATAACTGCAAATATCACTTCGGTCTGGTAAGATGCTGCTGTGGTTGTCACTCTTCAGTAGCACAAACAAGCTGTCTGCCCATGACGTGGCTACAGATCAAGTTTGTTTACTTTGTGTATCCTTTCCTACGGTATAACACCAGCACCAAACATCCTTCCAGCTGTGGTTAATGAAACACAGACTTGCCCCATCAGTCCAGGTTTCTTTGTTTTGATAATAAAAAACTATTTATATATGTTGACATTATTTTTTAGTACAAAAAGGGAGAACTATGTGTGACTTCAGTTTGTATTTTAAGTTGTGAGTGGCAGGAAGCGTCCCAGGTAACCAGAAATCTCAGTGATTGGTACAAAATGTCAGATATATCTGCTGGTCATACATTTCTTTTATTTACTTACTTCCATTTTAATGTATAATATACACCTTCTAGAGGTGGCCCTTCGGGCCCTTAAACAAAAGCTAGATGGTCACCAACAGCAGCCGCTTGCACTTTGAAGGACAGAGTAAAACAGAAAGACAAAAAGAAATCAGACTTAAGATTTAAATGTAAATCATGTTTTGTATGCTAAAGGTAACAGTCATTGTTGTCTGAAGGGAATATGGAAAATACATGTCGTTTAAACCCTCTTTCTGAAATGTGGTCATCAACAAATATGAAAATAGGTTAAATCCTACATGATTGCTAGTATCTGCGTCATTCTCTATACTGTAATGCATGTCTGGAAATAGTAAGACAATATCTTAGCCCTAACCTTAACAATCTATAGACCTGGACATTCAGTCCAGGGTGTCAAATACTTCCGCTTTGTCATGTCCTTCAGCTTCTGGTACCAACTCACACGGCAGCCTTCAGAGTTTTAGCTCAACGCACTGGGGGAAGCCCTTTAGTGTCATTGTTCAACTCTAAAAGAACGCTCAGTATAAAAACATAAAAGTTCAGAGCCACTTTCACACTAATTTTCCAAAAGTATTACGTCTGTAACACAGGGCGCCAAGGGTGTTGACAAGTGTCCATATGTGACGTTTTGGGACATTTGTTTGGGGGAGTTTATTGGGACACTGCTGCCAGAAACAGTTTGGATACATAATTCTGTATCCACTACATTTCCATGACTTTATAATGATATTTAAATGAATGCTCATATGTTGATTTACAGGTGACAATGTGTAATCATTAACACTCCTAAAAGAATTGAAACAGAAATAAAGAATAATGTAATCAAGGCTAAGGATTGGTATAGAGTTTGGAAATGTTAAGTTGTGTTGTGAAATGCTTAAGCTATGTCTTTATTGCAGACGGAAAACAAGCAGAGGTCACTTAGAAACATGAAGTACATACAGTTATTCATCTATAAGCAATAATGCATAAAAAAGTAAAGCAGCAAAGGATATTTGTCTGTTTGTTCATATCTGTGCATAACAAAGTTAATAGTGCCTTAATCATAACCTGATTCAGTTAATAACCCTGTCAAATGCATCTGAAGTACCATAAAAGAAGAAAGTGTGTATTTATATTAGCACTGTAGAGTTTGTAATCGACTGGTTGCACATAGAAATAATGTATTGTAAATTAATGTATTGAATGTACAGTAAGTCGTCTTCCTGGTTCGTGTTTTGAGAGGAAACAAATGTGAAAAATTAAAATGAAATCTCTATATTCTGTGGAAGCTCAAAGTGGGCAAGACCACTAATTTCTTCAGGCCTGTTATGTGGAAAAATTGTTATTTGGATTCTTATAGTAAATTTAATTTAAAGTTTTATTGAATTATAACCCAGTTATTACACTGTTCCCACAGGTCTTTTGGGATTCTGTAATTCGTAAGACGTTTCAATAAATTCAGAGTTTTCGCTGCATAATTCAAATTTGTGTCACCTAACTCCTGACAAAATAAGATAAGTTGTGATATTGGTATTTTAGGCTTAAAAATATTTCCGTAATCATGTCCAGTTTGAGCTTCTGGTGACTTATTCCTTTTAGATTTCTGACATTCCTCACCCGTCTCTCTCTACTTTTTCTTTGGCAGCTCAAGAGAGTAAAACTGTTGATTGTGATCTTTATCATGTCTTCATATAATCTTTTGTTTTTCAATTTTATTTTAGCCCTAGTGCTAAGGTAATGACCAATTATTGTTATTGATAACTTGTTTCACTTAATTATTAATTTTCATGTTCAGTAGTTTGACAGAAAAATCAAATCTCCACTTACACTTTCTTCCTTTTTTCAGGACTTTCAACAGCATCACCTTAATAAAAAAGCTGTTAAGTGGACTTTGAGTTTAGATTAGATTAGTCAAACTGAGCTGATGCCATTTTATACAATAAAACCAAATTCAGAAATTCAATAAAAATAAATATTATGATGAGCTTAAAGAACAAACCTAAAAAAGGAAAAGAAGTTCTGAAATGACACAAACCAGTAGATCAACTTAAAGAAGTGGAACTAATTATAGAATCCTAGTCACATCATTTAGCGATGAAAGGTTGTGACTAACAGTTGCTTAAATTATTGATTTTTATTCAAAAGAATGTTAATAATATTGACATAAATTCCCATCAGAAAAAAGGTCAGAAATTATGTCTTCAATTTGGCATTTTGTTTGATTTTGTTTTTGATTTACAGTTTAAAGTTAAATCAAAACATCCATCTCTTCCGTTGTTTTCCACAATGCTGTTAGAATTCAGAGGCATGAAGCAAGACTGAGAGAAAGATTGCAAACACAAAGAAGAAATAACTTATCGTAGAACCTTACTGGCATGAGTGTAACCAATGCAATCTGTCTTCACGTACTTGGGATCAGTCCTGTATTCATTCACTGAACTGTGTGTTTGTCTCATGGTGTTCCTGCTTCTGCTAATAGCTGAAACAACAGTGACAAAAAAAACAACAACTTTGTCTGCAAAACTTCAACTTGTGTTCTGTGTTTAAAATAATAATTTATTTTTGTTGACTTGAGTATCTGTGTGTTCCACTGTATGACAGGTATAAAGTTATATAGCAGAAAAAATGAGTCATAATGTAATAAATGTATGGCTTGGGATCGTACATCCGGTATATGCACAACAGAGTCATTCTGAATACTAGTTGTGACTGAGTTTAATGTGGCCTTTTCTTTCTCTTTAATGTACTGCAATGTTGTAAATTATTTGTATAATATGACCTAATATATATTAAAGTTAACAAGGCTTTACGTTTCTACCACCTATGTTTGATAAATAAATGAACTGTGCTCAACTGTATATAAAACATGCCCTCTTTTTAAATCCATCGTTCAGGTCAGGTTGTTGTGTTAAGCAAAGTTAGGGTTGAGTGAGTATTTGGTTGAAACGAGTATCCAGGAATCCCGTAATAATTTCAGGCTTAAATACTTCCAGTTATTCCTGCCCTTGTCCAGGTTAATCCCCGCCTGATCCGGGTAAGGAAACAGATTGTGTTGTATTCACTCATCCCTACTAAGTATACACTGCAGACAAATCTTAATCTTTTTTATTTACTTAAAACATTTATAACTTTTGTGGTAAACAAGAAAGAATTAGTGGCCCTGGTGAAGGTGGCCATATAAATGTAAAATGATAGAAATGGGTTTTTTTTAGTAGTATAAACATAGTCAAGTTGTTTTAACTGGACACTGAGTTAGAACAATGCATGTTTGTAGGTTAACCTGGATAAGTTTTGCTTGCATTGATAAATAAAACAATGTTTCAACTCAAAGTATGTATGTTGAAACAACTAGACCACTAAGTTTAAACAAAGACAATCTTCTAGTTGAGTTAACTTTTATTTTCAAGTTAAAGTTTGAAATGTCTTACAGTCCAGTATCTTTAGTGTAGATAGTCATTTTAGTGGCTCTTATATCGTTTTGTGGAGTTGTAGTGGATCAGGAGTGCCATATATCTTTTGTAAGTTTCCTCGCAGGAACAATTTGTATATTGGACTTCCTGTTTGCAGAGTCATGTAGATCCGTCAGATAGCCTGCTTTCTTGCTACTCCAGCCGTCAAAAGCCTCATTCAAAAGTAATGACTCTGAGCTGCAGGCAAGCGGATCCATTACATAAGAAAGCTGCTCTGAGGGGGTCAGTGGAGACTGCAAATGGAAACCCACAAGTGAACTCACACCATTAGTACTCTGACTGCTGAATCAGCAGTCATAATTGTTCTCTTCCATACCTATCAGTCATCCATACTTTCATTTACTGCCGCCTGCAGGTCCAGGTCACAGCGGCAGCACGTGGGATTAACTGTTTACTCTATGATATCCAGATCTTTCCCAGGACCTGGAAAACCTCTTCAGTCATGTTCAAACCACCTCAACAGGCTCCTTTTGAGCAGCCTCCTCTTAAAAACTAAATCACCTCCACCCCTTTCCAGAAACTATAGGCCTCTATCTAAGCTGCCTTTTATCTCAAACATTTTAGATAGATTATTTTTTTTGTCTCATTATTAGCAAATTTAAAGACATTTCTTTATCACTGATGATATCTACGCCTTTTTCAAGCCGATTAAAACAAACTCACAGTTTCGCACAATTGTCTGACTGCTATTAAGGACTAGATTGCTAAAAACTGAGGTCCTCATTGTTGCTTCAGACAGTATAGCTCCCATGGTTGCTCAGGGCATTGGGTTCCTTTCTTCAGCTTTACCGTCAAATCTCTGAACCTCAGTGTTATATTAGATCATGCTTTGTGTTTCTTCTATTTAAGAAACATTGCCACACTCAGGCCTGAGCTGGAGATGAGAATTCATGCTTTCATGTATTATCCCAGCAGGACCACTGCAAACACTGAAGCAGGGACAAAGAGTTACGAACACAAGAGGAAGGTGACCAAACGAGGCACAGGTGAACACAATCAGGGAAAAGAGACAAGTGCAAACATTCAAATCAAGGAAAAATACAGAGGAAGGAAATTAAAGTTGCACAAGACACACAAAGAAAGGACACCTTAAAAGTAAAACAGGAAATACCACACACAAAAAAAACAAAACACAACAGTATGTCAGGTTGGAACACAGATAAACTAAATACCCTTTGACAACTTAAAGGAATAACCAAATAATTTAGTAAGAAACTATTGTTAAGAGCCAGAGCGCAGTAAAACACAGCTTAAGCTGTACAAAGTGTATTCGCCTTCTGGTGGAGTTAGGTGCCACTGTCAGTTAAATATAAGGCCAGAGCCAGCAGCCTTATGAACCCATTCTCACTCTCGACTCATCACCTATTGACGCTTGGTCAAGGCCTCTTAGCGTCACTTTTTAATGCCCTGGGTACTCTTTTAGCATCATTTTCAGATTTTTAGGGCTCTGCGGTCAAGTTAGCAACGCTTAGCAACAACAAATATGCAATGTCCGGTTTTCAAAATAAATTGCTAGCGTTTGAAACATCACCATTTTGAAACTGCACTTTATTAAAGTTGTGAAATGTTGCAATTTGGTTCGGTTTAGGCAACAAAAACTACTTGGTTAACTTGGTCAGGAAAAGATCATGGTTTGGGTTAAAATAACTATGTACGTCAGTTAACGCATAAGTTAACTAACGTAACATCCGTAACTTTATGTTTACGTACAAATTACGTAAGTTGCCTTAAAGAAAAATATTTGACGCCGATGAGTCTTGACCATGCGTCCATATGTGACGAGTCAGGGAGTGAGAACGGGTTGGCCGGTTACCTTAAATCTTAACACCAAGACTGGAAACAGGGAAAACTAGTTAGTTTTAAAAACATCACTTTGCTGCTTTATGTGTTGTCAGGCTGTTTCTCCACTCTGAGTCTCTGATGCAATCTTCCTTTTCACACAAACGAGGATGTATGTGTTCATTGGTGAGTTTTAGAGGTTCTAGTAGAATTACATATCTTAGCTGTTTCCCCCTGTGTACGTCTAAACAAAGCTAAGCTATCGGGCTGCTGGCTGTTGCCTAATATTTAATGGATAGAGTGGTATTGATCTTCTCATCCAGCATCACAGAGTGAACAACCTTATTATCAAAGTATTTTTTAAGATGCATCATATCAGTTTTGCTCTTCCAGTCCTTATGCTCAAATTAAAAGCACTAACGCTCTCCTCGTTAGCACAACTTTCTGACTTCTGCAACATTTGATCAGTGGCTGTCTGACGGACTGAATGGGTGGCTGAGACGAGATCACTCTGCCTTTGTGTTTCTGAAACACGGCTCTGCTCCACATTAATAATGAATCAGTCCTGGGTGGTTTCTCTTCTCCTCTCCCACGAGGTGAAAGGAGGCAGGAGAACAGAAGCAATCTGTGAGTGTTCATGTGTACAGTATGTGACTGTCCTGCTCATGACCTGCATGAATCAGTGCTCAGGGCAGCTCAGTGTACCGTGCGCTATGACGGCGCTCTAAGCCTAGTTTTTTAAGGTGGAAGTGTGTGGTGTTGTTCGTTAAGGTGGAAACATTCATGCTGTTAGCTCAAGAATGTAATTGTCTGCACAAACCTGAAAATCGCCGCCTAGGTCTCTCCCTCTTGTCCGGACCAAGATGTTGGTCGAGAAGAAATTTTGACCAGATGGTGGTGTTGGACTAAAGGTGAAGGGATCAACAAAATAATTGGTCTCCGGCTGAATAGTCAATTAACAGCTTACTTCACTTAGATAATCAGTTTAATCAGGATCAGCTGAAGGCCTGACCCCAGTGAAGAGTCAACCAGCGGCTCTGTGTGATCGTGAATGTGAAAGAGGTTGTTAGAAGACTAATCTTTGCTTCACACACAGCCATTACTGGGCTTTATCGTGCCCAGAAACGTATCTCATCTCTCAAATCTCAACTGGGATTAGCCAGTAATGCAAGCACATTCCCGTCCATTTGAAGATGGCTAGTGGCCACTCGTCGTTAATCTAGGCCACGGCTAGAGTCATCAGTCATATCAGTCACGTTACCCCCTACTCACCCGATCACCAGGGCTCGTTTGCTCTCTTTTGCCTCAGAGGAAGCATTTTGATAGCTGACTTGGAAGCAGTAAGTCCTTGCAGAAGCAGCGTTCAGCCGACTGGTGCAAACACTGCATTAATTCTGTAATAAAGGCTCTTCATTTGTTAAATGTCTACTCACCTAAATAATCCAGATTATTAAAAAGCAGTTAATCGGTTGCAGATTTTATATTTTCATCAAAACAATTTCTGGCTGAAAAATGACATTTTTAAGTACAAGACTATCAATAAGTCCTCCAACCTAAATGACAAAATAGGTTGTTAGTCAGTACCTTCTGAAATGAAACACAAGCGTTTCCCGTACCATTCCAGCGACAGGCGACCAGACCTTTAATACGTGTTGAACGCTGTGCCGCAGTTTAGTTAGGTTCATGAGAACATTATGGTTTGGGTTAAAGTAAATATGTTATGTAAATCGTGTGACCACTCAGATGATGAAAGTCTGTAATTCTGTTTAACTTAAAACTCAACATTTTCTTCCTGTGTGTTCCTTCCTTTAGTTCCTGTGTGAAAGTCCAGGGTTGGAGCCATCCATCCACCTCTTTAAGTGGACTTCCTTAGAATTTATAATACGTCGCCCTCCTTTGCTACTGTCATATGGCAACTAGAGTTTGCTATTATTGGTCGTAATAATGTGCTTCATCAAAGATCTGCATGTTTTTTTTCTGGTAAGGAAAGCCTGCAGAATATTCTTAGACTAATTAAAAGTAAAGTAAAAAAACTGAGAGAAAATGTATTTTAAAAAAAGATTTAAAAACACAAATCTTGATTTGCAAAGATTATTAAAATACCATTTTGGTAAGGCTTTTATTTCCCATGTATGTACCTGTATTTACTGGGAAGAACTGATTCTCCATATATGTTGAATTGTGTGCAAATTTCATTCCATTCATCATTTCACATTTTTATGTACAGCTGACCTGCTGTGTACTGCTTAATAAATTTGTTATGCTAATAATTAATTGGAATTAATTAAACGCTGTCCCTATTGTCTCTTATATATTTTTATCTAAATCTGATTTCACATATTTATGAACATTCAAAATACTAAATACTAAACTAAATTATGGGCCTTAATATTTCCTGTCACACCGGCAGGTTATTATATTAATATTTTGCATGTATTTGAGGTTGTTTATTAGAGGAACATATCTGCCATAGAACAGTTTTCCAGCATGAGTACAGAGCTGTGTTTTCTGCAGGCTGACGGGAAAAGCAAGGTCGGCTCCTCTCTTGACAAAAAGTGTAGGGATTTCTTTTTCTTTTTATAATTTTTTGGGTCGCACCATCATTGAGACGAGCCACAGGGGGGAGGTAGGAGAACTTAACATAGTACATGTCAGCCTATAGTGTGCATCCATGCACACACACAGACGGCAGTATAAGCTAATATCCTACACTGGCTTCATTGCATAAGCTTTCACGCACTGACGAGTAAACTGCTGCATTTTCTCATTTATTGTGCATCACTAACCCCCGCCGCTGGATGTGAAATGGTGCAGACTATCAGGACCCTCTGCAAAAATAGACTCCAGAATCCCCTCAAAGAAGAGGAGCTTTCTAAAAATAGCTCACACACACAGTCACACTCAAATGTCATGGCCGTGGCATGCTGCATGCAGGGATTCCCCGAAGGTTGATTTTGGTTTTAACATTTATGTATTTATTGTTCCATGAAATGCACAAACAGACGAACAAAAACTGGTGTCTCAGGCTCCATATGCTGAAATGCAATAATTATAATACTGATAAAAGAACAATAACAGCACAGATGATGTTCATTCAGGCAGAGATGCAGCCCACAGCAAACTGCATTCACTGATGAAGATAGTGAGATGTGGTTGAAAGCTCAAGGTGGGTGTTAATATTATGTTGTCAAACCGCTGTTAGCAAAAAAAAAAAAGAACATTCACATTAAAGCTGCTGTTTTCAAGATCAGGAATAAACATAGAAACTTAACTTTGGAGTTGTTTGAAGGTGAAATTTTTGTCTTTTGATGGGGGGTTGGAGCTAGGCTAGCAGTTTCCCCCTGCTTCTAGTCTTTGTGCTAAGCTATGCTAACACGTCCTGAACCTGTCTCTCTACAGGATGCACTGAGAGTCCTCATTAGACTCATTAGAGCAGGATTTCCCAAATTGTCCCTTAAATACATTTATTGTTGTCTTATTTGTATGCATGTAGCATCTTCCTGTGCACGCCTAATGACGTGTTAAAGTGAACAGTGGTGGTGCTCCTGTAGCAACTACTGATGGTGTTAAAGCTGCCTGTCCTCCAGCTGAGTGGGGGTCAATGTCCCATTTAAACATCTCTCCCTAAGAGCCATGTCTCCAGGAGATTGGCTGCCAGAGCCTCATTAAAGGCTGCTGTGCTCTCGCTGCACTGCTCCCATACATGTTGCACTGTTGGGGAAAAAGCTCTTCTAATTTGTGACATCTGATGACAAGATGATTTCTGATGTATTTTTAAAGAGGAAAATCCACACTGGATTGTGTGTGGGATCCAGGTATTTCAAAAATCAAACTAATGAACAGTAATAAAGTTAAAGACTAAATGAACACCAAAATAAATCCGAGTGGTCACCACAAAATTTATAAGAACGTAAATCAAAACTTATTCTTAGTTTTTTTTCCCCCTTTGGTGAACCTCTGGATATTTTGACCTCTTCAGGTATTTAACATTAGTCAAAACTCTTTGGTTGAAAGAAACCTTATGTCCCATAAAGTGAGTATTTCAACCCGTTCTCATCCCAGGGCGTCACATATGGACATTGGTCAAGACACACTTTAACACTCTGGGTACCCTTTAACATCGTTTTTGCATGTGTAGGGCTCCACAGTCAAGTTAGCGAGAATAAATATGGAATGTTTGGTCAAAAATTCACAATAATTACTAAGTATGTCAGAGTTCGCACACCTCTGGAGCAACTTCACCCCATTAAATGTAAACGAAATTACGCAATCTGGTTAAGTTTAGGCCACAAAACTACTTGGTTAGGTTTGGGAAAAGATCATGGTTTGGGTTAAAATAACTGCGATACTTAAGTAACTTCACTAAAAACAAGCAATGTTGACTTTTTGTTTCAAAAGTCTGGTTTCTGGCGCACACATCCACCCAAACCCCTTCCTTACTAAGATTTTCCTATTATTGACATTCTTCACCTACTTCTAGCGTTCATAATGATGCTAAGGGGCTTCCCTGTGTGTTACAGACTGTATATAAGAAATGGACATCACAATACTGCGGAGCTAACGGCAGTGTGTGGAGCTAGCTAGCTAGCTTAGCTAGGTGCAACTGTAACTCAGGTTAACTGTTATTTTAACAGGCTGATAACTTTGTCTAGAGAACAACAGTCTTAAAACTAAATGTACTCACCAGATAAAGTGAACAGCCGACTCCTAATAAGCTTTTTCAATGGTACTGGTTAAATTTACACAGCGTCGAGGCTACGAGTCGGCTCTAGCCTGATTGACAGGTCGCTATGGTAATGACTTGTCAATCATAGATAATCCCGCCCTGATACATGCTCTGCTTTGTGGTCTATTTTAAAGTAAAGGGGACCATAATTTACTAAATGAACATCATTTTGTACTGAAGAAGACTTGAAAAAAGCTACTGAGACCATAAACTAATCAGGAAAGTGTTTACTGGGGTAATTATTCAGCTGAGAAGTAGGGTCATTTTACCAATATTTCTAATGGAGCTGGACTTCTTTTTGCAACAACAAGAGTCACCCCCTGCTGGATTTTCAGTAGAATGCAGGTTTCAGAGACTTCCGCATCGGCTTCATATTGTAGACTGAAAGCCTCCTGCTTGGTTACAAACTGATGGCTAGGGCTCCTGACCATGCGTCCATATGATGACTTGGGAGTGAGAACAGGATGCAGACACTATCCTGCTGCCCCAAATACTCACTAGAGCACCACGTGTAGAAATGGTCAATGGTCGAACAAATGCACGACTTCCTCCTGTTTGTCTGATAGAAACTACAGCGAGCAGCTGGTTGAGGGAATTAAACATGAACTATGTATTTGTGAGGTGTTTTTAAAAATGTATGTCTTCAGTAGGAAATCGGTTTCTGATCCACCCAAACCACCTCCTTACTTGGAATTTTCTGTTATCCATCCTAGGCCCACTTTTAGCATTGAACAATGATGCGAAAGGGTGCCATGTGCGTTGGTACCAGACGCTAAAGGGCGTGACAAAGCCTAGCTATTTGACACCCTGGGAATCAGAACAGGCTGGGTATTTCTTTTGCTTTTTCTAAGGTCTGTATTCAGGTCTCCTGGTGATAGTTGACCAAGGTCCACTGAGCTGAAGAAGGTAGAAAGCTCTGGAAAAAGCAAGTGATCTATGAATCACTTTGCTGATCCCAACAGTTTCATTCAGTTCAGTTTAAAGATGCTTAGTCACTGACTGCAGTAGCTTGATGATTGCAGCAGGTAACAGGAAGTGAACGCATCACCATTCATATGGCCTGTCTTCTGTTCAGTAGTATGTTCAGTTGGGTCTTTTACTTTTAGGAGGAAGAAACGTCCTGTGTGGCACAGCTGAACTGGCAGCAGGGTAACCAGCGAGGAGCTCCACTTCTGAAAGCTTGTGTTTTGTTAGTGACAGCTTTGAGTCAGTGGAGTCAATTCAGTCAACATTTATTCATACATGTGCTGAGCACCACGGTAAGAAATGAAACTCTCTGTATGTATCGTGTATTCAAAATGTACAAAGTCAAATTTTCCAGTTATGCTTTCCTAATCGTGTACACTCCATGTAGATGTTTTAATAATGAATCATGTTGCTTTGGTGAAAGGCTTCATCAAACCACTGGATGGTTTTTTCCCTCATATTCTCTTGTTTAATTTAAAAGTCTTTCCTTTAGTCTCTCATACTTTATATACAATTATACAATAATCCATTTCAGGCCAACTCTCTGAGAGAGATCTCATGCTAAGATCTGACCTGAGTGTTATCCATCCTGTGTACAGGGAGAACCTGACAGTGCTGAACAAAGAAGCTCTGTCCGTCCTCCCGCTGTCTGTCTCTGCACTTCTTGTATCACAGATGTCATTTATTTATGCAGCAGAGCTTTTTACTCGCTCAGGGTCTGCTTACAGTCTGTTCACTGTCGACTTGCTGCTGAAGATCTCCCTGCTCACAAGTGGATCACCATGGTAGCAACGCTCCTGAATCCAAAAGCTGGGGTGTGGTGGCGCAATACATAAGATGCCTGCCTTTGGTGTCAGAGACCCAGGTTCAATCCCCCACCATTGTGTCCCTGAGCAAGACACTTAACCCCTTGTTGCTCCAGAGGCGTGCGACCTCTGACATGTATAGCAATTGTA
>JAPMOB010225968.1:0-11952 GCA_029875015.1 Lepomis gibbosus | reverse complement strand
TTGTTGTACTTCATGGAAGAGGGGCTGAGGTTGTAATATAATAATTGACCGAAGGATTTTGTATTTACATCTGTTGTCAGAGAGAGAATAAACGGAGATCGCCTCCAAAGATATCCTGGTCTTCGACTCCACTTCATAACACAACGCACGCAAAATTAGAAACCAACCGGTTACACTTACATGGTTTAATTTTCAAAAAACACCATATTTTCACTATACTGCACATTGCTGCAGCTCCTCTTTTCACCGTGTTCAAGGCTTTATTTTAGCTATGGAGTGATACGTCTTGTCTCTCAATGATCTTTGTTGGGAGTTGCACATGCGCAGTTCCTAGTTAAGGACTACTAGCCAATCAGAAGCAGAGTAGGGCGGGTCAGTGAGAAGCCGGTAAACAGCTTCGATTCAGCTGTGAGCTCCATGTTGCTGACCAGCTTGGCAACATGGACTGGAGCAAGAGTTTCAGAGTTATTAATCTGTAACAATAGTATCTTTCAGCCATAAAGTTTGAACTGAGCCCTGTCTCTGCATCACAGTAACAACTTTATGTCCAGTGACTGCCTGGGGAGCAGCTAGTGTTTGGAAGGGAGAGGAGAGGTGTGAGCTTTTTCCAACGGTGATTTTGAGAGTGTGTCGGAGGTGCCTTGGCGAGCGTTATATGAGGCAAATTTAGCTTTCATCCCTGTGACGTCACATCTAAAGTTGGCGAACTAATGATGTCAGCTCTTTGCACTGTGACAGCTTCTCTTGCTGTATTTGGTGGCAGTGTTTGTCGATTTGTACATAGTGCGAAATAGAGGCAGGTTGGTATAAAAGTGGCCTTGAAAGCATGAAGAATTGAGTCATTGAGGAAAAAAAATACCCAAAGACCCTTCAGCTTTTGTTGATATCCTCACCAGGAAAAAAGCTGAATTGCCTCAGGATTAAGCAGAAAGAAGTAGGCTGGTTTGTGTTTTGAAGGCTTGTGAACATGCCTGGGTGATAACAACTCCCCTGTCGATGCCTGCCTGCCCGGTATAATGTTAACTCTGCCCCCCACTTTCTCTGCTGCTCCTCATATTATTTACCTCCATCTCCTTGTCTCCCTGCATTTATTGCTTTCCCCTCCCTCTTTCGTTTCCCCTCTTTTCACCCTTCTCTCTCCAGCCACTCATGCTTCTGGTGTGACCTATATTTCTTACACAACTGTGTATATCATTTCAAACACCTGTGGGAGAAAAAAATGGGAATTTGTTATTTCTTTTTCTCCAGTGAATCTGGCACCTCGGCTCTCATCTGCTTGGGTAAAGCTGAATGGATGGGCCCCTTTTCTGAGGCAACTGATATCCTGCTGGGGGGTCTATTAACCGAGCGCACCTCTCCCAGCCCACCTTACAAGGTCGACCGCCACTCAAACTCAGAAGAGGAAAATTCTCAGAATAATAAAAAATGTCACTCATATTGCTATCGGGTTGCACCTGAGCCGTACAGATAACCACTTTTTCCAGCCCAAAGGGAAGGAAATGAAATTATGGTTGGGCCCATGAGAGGCTGTAGTAAACCGCACACACAAACACAGTTAAGCACACATGCCCAGTGATTTTCCCTATTGTGGCACCTCTCTCACCTCTTAAACTATTGCGTCCCTCACCTGCTTTTCTTAAGCTCCTGCTTTTGAGTTTTGGAAGTCATAAATGTGACAGCTTACATAGTGCATTTGGATGGAAATAACAAGACCAAGCCAGTAAACAAAAGTAAATTTTTGAATGGCTATTGGAATGGAAACCATATATATAAACAGATATAAAGACCTACTTAATGCTGCAGAAAGAAGAGGGGAAAATATATTGTATAATTAATGCCTCGATGAAGCAAAATGTCAAAGCAGAAGCAATAAATCTAGATCTATAATGCCAATTATCATTACAGAATGGTAAACAAATACAATAAAATGAAACACTTCTTATGCTCTTCTATAAGGGTTAGACTTATTAACACCTATCCCAGAAAATTCTAACTTTATCCACCACTTTCTGTCATAGCTCATGCCTTAAACTTTTACCTATAATACTTCCAACAGCCCATGAAAACAGCACATGCTCTTCTCTCTCCTTTTCTGCTCCATAAACGTGTATAGCATATTAGTGGTGGGAATAGCCTGCGATAATTAGGTGAGATAATAGCTTAAGTCAGTCAGTTGTTATGGTGCTGAATAAAGCCCAGTAAAGCTGTGCAAACAGCCCAGAAATAACCCACATTATCATCGCCATCATTCCTCGCCTGGCTCGCGCCTGGCAAGCCAATGCCTCAGCATTTTTATGGTACCATTGCGCTGACGCAGGCCTGTTCCTCTGGGAGCCAAGAACCATCCATAGTGCTGGATTACAGACAGGGCCCTCCACTCCACCAGCTCGCTCCGCCTCTCGCTTTTCAAAACAAAAACTATTCATTACCGCCGAGGGACCCCAAGGGCCGTCAGACCTGCTACCTACATGCGGTGCGGCGCACGAAACTGAGACCAAACACTGCTCTCGTTCCATTTCCTGTTGGCATACACCCTTATGGGCTGGATTTCAATTGAGGAAAGGCAGGGAAGAAGACAGACGCAATAAACATGCAGGCAGAGAGGGAGAGGAGGCCCTCTCCAACAACTAACCCTGTCATCTACTCAGTACAGAGAGAAATTCAAGCCACTACTCACTTTACAAAAACAGTCACACTAGCTTGTACACATGGGCACTTGACCCATAAACTGCACACTTTAGACAAAACAGCACAATGTCATTCTAACAAAGTGAGACTAATTCCGTTGTATTGATCATTCAGCTAACTGCTAAGCTCATCCAAAAATACAGCACTGCAGAGGCCAAGTCATTTTCATTGTTAAGGTCTTCAAAATATGTAGTAAAACTGAGTCAATAAGGTAACAGAGAGTTGGGCTTAGGGGGTAATAACCGCTGTACTTTAACCCTTGCAGACAAGGAAGTGTACTCAATCACCAATTAGAGTCCATGGGAAAATTGGCCTTCCAAGATGGCATTACGCCATCAAGACTATTCACTAAGTGGGTTTACCAAGCTGTAAAAATCTGTCCATATGGCTCTGTGCCTGCATAGTGGATCTGAAGATATTTTTACCACTTGAAACTCTGCTGTCGCTGGTGTACTAATGACTAGCTGATACTCCGCCACTGCAAGACAAAGCCAAGTGACTCATGTAGCCAATTACAGACAAGTATACTCCGCACTCTCTTTCATCTGGAGTACATGAAGTGCATCTTCATTTAAAGGTCAAAACAGCTTAGAGTCCTGACACCTGAAGATTTATTAAGTATTCTTTTGACTGTTAGATATAAAATGGGAAGCCCCCGGGTGGTCACCATGAATATAACACAATATGTGTTATTTGTTGGCATCTTTGCATTATATTTTTGCCGCTGGGCAGTGTAGCACTATTAATTAATTTGATCTTAATTATATTCCACAATGAGATATTTTCCCAACCTGTGAGCCATAATTCACACCATTACATAGTGATTTCATGACTGCACTGTTAATGAAAGTATGGCATAATGTGACAGCATAATATATGAATGAATTACAATTCATGAATGAGGTTCCAGCACACTTTAGTAACTGTAAATCTGTGGTGTTTTGTCGTGCAGTTACTCACCACAGGGTCCTTTGTGTAGCATGTGGATGGCCTTCTGTAGGGCACAACCCATCGCCTGCATCTCGCAGGAACTGCCGTAGGTGTGGCCATCGGATCCGCACACTGGGTCAGACGTTTGTGGGCAGACCTCGGGGCACTCGCACACTGGCTTGTTGTTTTTGACCACGCACTCTGCCCCATGATCGCACACCTTCTCCAAGCAGGGGCTTGGTATGCTGAGATCTGAAGGTCGACCACCCAAGAGATAGAGAGCAAAGTTAGAGGGTGGATAGTGTACAGGGTAAACAGGAAGCCAAAAGAATATAAAGCAGAGGTTGGAGAAGGATCTGGGGCTGGAAAGGGCATAGGTGAGCAGGGAGGTAAGTTGTGAGTACGGCTACATGGGGAGCTGCAGGCTTTGCATTAGAAAAAGTTTGGGGAGAAAAACAGATATGATGGAATATGCAATACAGCTCTACTCCTGTGACATGTCTGCTTCCTTAGCTTCCTATGTCATTTCCTCGTCTTTGTGCCTATCCTACTGTATCCTGGATCTTTGAAAAGTCCGTCGAATCTTGTGGCATGAGGAAAGCAGATAAAAACGTAGCGCTGTAGCACAATAGAGATGAAACAACCTGTGAACAATGGTTGCACAGCCTTTTTTTCAGGCGAGTAAACGCCTGGATTAATTGACGTTCCCAATGTGCCCCATCAAAGGCTTCCATTTGCATCTCAGTGAGACCCACTGCCTCAGCCAAAGCTGGTTGAACTGACATAGAGGAGCGAGGAAAGGAAGAGCAAGAGGGAGAGAGTATTTTAGAGAGAGAGAAAATGTAGAGAACAGAGAAAAAGAAAAAAAGAAAAAGACGAAGAGAAGAAAGAGTCCTCTGCTTAATAATTCAAAAAAGGCAAGCTCCTGGGCCGAGGCAGATATGAAATGTGAACATCACAGAGAGGTTGCTTCAGCCTCCCCCTCTTAGGCACTAGCTCCAGCATGACTTCATTAAAACAAGGACTGGATTTTGCACCTATGATTGTCTGGAGCGTCAGATAGGTGTAGGCTGGGCTGATATAACCTGACTTGATCAGGAGGGAGAGGAAACCTGAGAAACAGTATGAACGATCACAGCAATGATCACAGCCTGCCATGCCGACTCCATCATTTCTTTGTAGCTTTATGTGTCAATGGAAATATTACATGGCGTTGTGTATACGGAGACAGGGTGACAGTGTGTGTGTGTGTCAGTGTTGAGGGCTTGGTTTGATGGTTAAAAGTGGGAGCCTTGAGGTAGGATGGTATACACTCTGGTTTTGAGAGTGAGCAGGAGACGATAGCCTGCCTCCATGGTGATTCTCATTTGGAAAGCTTCACGCATGAGGGATGGATCACAGCTAAATGTGGTGTGTCTGCAGATTAAAGGGAAAAGCAGACGGAGGCATCAAATAATTTTTGATGAGAAGCGCTGGCGAAAATTGAAAGAGGTGCATTTTACACCCGAACTCAAACAAAACTTCTTCCTTCTTTAGTCTACCTTTTCTTTTAGAGAGGTGGGGGTGCTGCCATGGAAACTGCCCTTGTAATGACACCACCCATAGCTCCCCCATTATTGTGACCATTATAGGATTAGATGGCATCACAGGGGGGGGCAAGTTAGCGTGCTTGAAGCCCCATGATTCATTTATCAGACAGAATCATTCAGTAATACTCACCAGGATAAATTATCAACTGATAACACCGGCAGTGGCAATTAGCTTGTTTCACTCTGATTAAGGCGATGGGAGGGGTATGAGGGATCAATGTCAACCTTATCATCGTAAAACTGAAAATCCTAGGAGCTAAGGTAAAGATATAAAAAAGACCATATAGGTTCTTGAGGTAATTGAACAAATCTTTCCGGATCTCAAGCGGGGACACAGGATCTCCCATTTTGGAAAATGAATGTTTCAATTTAGAACGTGGAACACAGCTATTGATTTCTGTGTTCTGATGCCAAGCTGCTGTTTCAAAAGTGCTTGGAGGTGCCACATAAATATGTAAGCTGTTCAATGCTGCTTAATTTGGTACGGCATCAAAAACAATTGATTCCCCCGTGATCTCCTTTTAACGCCTCGTGTGAGTCTGCGAGTGAGTGTGAGTGTGTGTGTGTGTGTGTGTGTGTGTAACCGTCTTAAGCTTGTGATCCGAGCTTAACTGTACAACCTTGGCCTCCATAAAAGTTCACCAGCCCACTTCCCAAGGACAGGCTCCTAAAAGACAACTGCAGCCTCCGATAACGCCTTAGTCTCCCATTCTCTTTGTTTCACACACATAAAAAAGATGAAAGAATTCCCCTCCAAAACTAATTTTTTATCATCCTCTACCTCTGGGGAGCAAAAAATTCTGCCTGATTTATTAACTGGAGAGGGTGTGAGAAAAAAAACAAGACAAAACTCCCAAAGTGTAAAAATCTTATGACACAGTTAAAAACTGAAGCTGTCTTTTTTTCTCTCTTGGATGCAGGCAGGAGCTTTGAAATGGCAGCCTGTCACAACTAAGGCTTGTGGGATGGTGTTCACAAGCCTGTTCCAGCTCTCTTTCTCTCTCTGGTCTTCTCCCAGACACTTCAATGCATCTTCTTCATGCATGTATCAGTGTTTCTGTCAGGCAGGTCCAGAATAAACCAAAGTTGCTGGGTCAAAACCGAGCTATTTATATGTGGAAATTGGCTTGACAGTTGAATAGGAACATCTGCAATGCCAAACACATAAGTGCAGTCGCCAAGGCATTGTTTTAGTGGCTGAACAGGTGCAGTGAGTGGTCTGCTGTGGCAGTAGGGAAAAGTCAGGAGAAACAGCAAAAAAAAAACCATGAATAATTCTTTCTAATCAAGAATTCTGCTCTGCTAGCAGGCACTCAGCTCTGTTTCTGTACAGTGACGCCAGTTGAGAGGACTTTACATTCTGGGTGTCACCTCAGTCTGTATCCTGTCCTGCCATCCGCGGTGTAACTTTTCTATTTTAATTAGTGTGGTATTTTAATGGCACGGCCCCGCTTCAGGGCCTCGAAGAGGATTACTTCAGGTTAGGCCACACTGTGTCAACTCGCCCCAGCAGAGATATGGCCACATCAAAAATTAAGAGGACACGTTCCTCTGATGTCCTGATGTCGGCTTACCTGTCCGCCTGAAGTATTATTACTACCCACTTAGCGGTGTAATCCGACGGGTGAAGTGGCGAGGACACCACATTGTAACTTTTAAAGCTAAACAACCCACAGTTAGGTGTGATGGCACAGTAATCTCCGGCAGGACACTGGCTGGGATTGTGTGGTTGCTGCAGTGAGCAGGCGTACACTGTTAACCCCCCGTAACATGTCGGTGAAATGCTGGGAGATTATTTTGGCGAGCGCTTCCTCCCATCTCTGCTCAGCTCATACATATGTTAATTGGACTTTTCCCCTCGGGTCCATGTGCAATTCCAAATCGTTCCCTGTATTATGCAGGGCAGTGAATCAGTGTAATCCAGGTGATGCTTGCAGTAGCCAACTGGCAGGGACAATCGCCCACAACTGCAACCCATTACAACACAGGACTCCAATGGGGCGCAGCCAATCTTCAGCAAGCCCCGCCTTCTGTGTTTCTTCACCTGCAGGGCTTTGATCTGTCTCCCTTTGCCTTCCTCGCATTAAAAACATTTATGTATCATATTAGTTGTGGGAAAGGGAGGCGCAGAAAAAAGGCTGTATTAGCATACAGCAAAAGGCAAACCCGCAGGCTGTGTCTGTCTACCACTGAATACTTATCACAGGCAGAAGGGGAATCGAAACCTCTTTGTGCATTTACAACTAAGAATGTGCTGCTCTTCAAAATGGAGACAAGCAAAAACAGCGTGGGGAAAGAATAAAGACAAGCCGGGATCCCTGATCTTGTGACATGTATCTATCAGACGTGAGATGACGTGTAAACACTGTTTGTCTAATCCAAACACCTTATTTATCATCGCCGTGTGTGTGTGTGTGTGTGTGTGTGTGTGTGTGTGTGTGCTACAGAAGGTTTCACAATGATTTTGAAGATTTCTCACACTGATGTAGGCAAAAGAAAGCGTAAGTGAAAATGGAACGACACCTCAAGCTCAACATTTATTGCATCTCCAATCAAGTCAAGAGCTACACCATTAGGGTTCAGAAGAAACAGGAAATGAAATGATATTGTAGAAAATTTAAGAACTGTGTTGTGGATCACAGTCCAATGGTATCCAACATCCGCGAAGCCTCGACACCCTAGTGACCCACATTTCTCTGCAATCTCTGTACGATGACAGCCTGCGGCCTGCAGTAAGTGGACCAGCAGTCCCTAGCTGCTGTCAATCTGGCTCTCATGGCACTTCCTCTAATTAACTTGATTGGGAAAAACAGCACTGGTGATCTCAGGCTGACTTACATACTCAGGCTCCATAACTGTTTGTTAGTCCAATCACTGCCGGAGGAGACGCTAATCAAATAAACATGCAAATGATAAAATATTCGGCGCAGAGTCTTGACACCTAAGGAGACTGAATTTTCTTTCCTACTTTGCAGAGCTCTTCGTCAATGACAATATGTCTGCTGCTGAGTGATTCTGTGTTAACCTCCGGAGGCGACAGGCAACACATTTCAAGCAACTCGCTTGAGTTTTTCTGCACTTGCAATCATGCACTCACACACGCTCAACTGTGTACACATGAAATGACAAAAGAGCTGTGAATAAAGAATTGCTGACTGCAAAACTAGCTCTTTCATTCGTCCATTCATAGTTTGCTTGCCAATGCGTTCCCCTCAGACTGTGTCTGTTTTAGTGGTTTTACAAAATGATCCTTCTCTACGGTCTCAAAAGCCACGCTGCTGCTTGCTTTTCTATTTTATAACAGCCGAACAGCCTTTTTTAACAGCATAACTACCAATTTAGAAGCTATCCACTTTCTATTTTACTAATACCAGATGTGATGCCAGTACATCAACATGCTTCACTGAGTTGTGGTGAGCCACCTCACACTCTGGCTTTCGTTGCTTCAAAGTACTACAGAATATGCACTAAAACAGCTTTACTTACAGGAGCAGGGGAAAAAAAAACAACTGATCAGAAAGTGAGCAGTGATTTAAATTGGGCCAACCCTTCAGAATAATTCCTGTTTTTATAATAAGCTTTATTTTGCTTTTTTACTGTTGTATCCGTTTACTCAATTTCTATCCATTTCACTCACACACACAGCAGGGGCAACCTTTCTTTTCAAAACTGATCTTGATTTGATGTTTTACGGGTAAAAACCTGAGTTGAACGTTGGACTGAAGGTGGCAACAGATGACTTGTGACAAGCAAAAAAGCAAAGCTGGAGAGAAATCCTTTGAAAACATCAAGGGTGTCCATTGTTTGATCCTCTAAATATAGTGGAACAATCATCACAACATTTCTGCTACAATAGCCCACACTGCATGCACACTTCCTTGTTTAGTTTGTGCTGGTACCCTGCTGCGCTGACATCATACGGGGAGGAGAAGAAAAAGAGGACTTGCTTCATTCTAAAAATATTCTCTATGTGTTCCAAGCTGTGAAACGTCTAATCGACACCAACTGTATGGATTTACAATAAATTATAGATTAATCATTCAGAGCAGATAGACTTTTTTTGCAGTGTGATTGAAACAACGTTTTAAAGAGGTGGTATTATGCTTTTTGCCTTTTTCCATCTCCCTTATTGAGTCATATAACTTTTTTGTGCATGTAATAGGTTTGCAAAGTAAAAAAGCCCAAAGGGAGTTCCCATCTCCCACAGAAACCTCTGCTCTGAACTGCCTGAAAACAGCTCGTTTGTGTCCAGTTGTTTCCCTTTCATCCCTGTGATGTCACAGGGATGAAAGGGAAATACCCCTCATTTAACGCTCGCCCGGCGGCTACTCCGACACACCCTCAAAAACACTGAGCTGCATCACCTCTCCTCTCCCTTCCAAACCATAGCTACCCTCCAGGCAGTCAAGTTGTTACTGTGATGTAGAGACAGAGCTCGGTTAAAAGTTTATGGACGACAAATACTGTTGTTACAGATTAATAACTCATCACTCTGAAACTCTTGCTCCGTTCTAGTGTTGCCAAGCTGGTCGGCAACATGTAACCTACAGCTGAATCGAAGCTGTTTACCGGCTTCTCGCTGACCCGCCCTACTCTGCTTCTGATTGGCTAGTAGTCCTTAACTAGGAACTGCGCATGTGCAACTCCCAACAAAGATCATTTAGAGACAAGATGTATCACTTCATAGCTAAAACGAAACATTCAACACACAGTGTGAAAAGAGGAGCTGCGGTGTAAACCTGTAACTGGTACATGTAAACCTGTTCTAGTACAACCTCTAAATACGAATTAGGATTTTGAACCTGAAAATGAGCATAATGCCACCTCTTTAATATTTTTTGCATGTATTGGAGAACAGCAACATGATAAAAGCTTCCTGCTAAGTAGGTTATGAAAATTCCAACACAATCATCGTGATGGCAAATTAAAATAAATCACAGATTTAAAAAAACAACTGATGATCTAACAGTGTAGATGGGTAAGCAAATGTACCATCTCACTGGGTTGTCTGGTGAAGACAAACATCTTCTCTTCTTCCAGTGTCACTGCGCTCTTATATTCTATCCCAGAATCCAAGGATCCAGATCTATTCGCCCACCCTCACAGCATCCCTTATTCTCGGACGTCTTGAAGATTTGTAAATCTCTAAATTGAAGAGCTTCAGATATCAATAAAATTGTTTTCTAGGGAGGACAGCAGTCAGGACTTTATAAACATGTACGTTCTTTGTATGACCATTCTTTGTGGTGGCGAGCAATGAGAGGGGAGGGGTGACATTAAGCGTTGTCATGTGAAAGGAGATTTACGACGGAGTCTGAACTATTTCATCCGTTTGACAGCTGGCAGGGCGATCGATCTCCCCGCCCCACACACCACTCAGCCAATGAAACGAGAAAAGAGATCATTATTTATCAAATAATGATAATTTAATATATCAAACTCTTTCTTTGCAGATATATGAAACTTTATCTGAAGCCTCAGGTCTGTGCATGCGTATGTGTGAGTGTGTGTGTGTAATGTGCACCACGATAACATTGGTCATTGTGCAGTCATCTCTTGACACTGCTCGTCACTGTCACAGCACAAGCACAATAGAACACATTGGAAGTGCGTGTCTCACACTGTCTACAGTGTGTGCTGCTGCTGCGTGATCAGTGTGGGCTACTGATTTATCTCTGAGAGAAGTCAGTGTTTTTGGCAGAGAGAATGAAAAACACACACGAACACACACACACACACACACACACACACACATACACACACACACACACACACACACACACACACACTCTCCATGCATCCCTAGGGTATCTTTCAGGGTTGTGAATGTCTTGTGAAGTCTTTTGGGCAATGTTATAACAGAGACGGACCTCTTTCTAATCTAGACTCGGCCCTACTAACACACTGGCAGTAAAAAAACATCAAAAGGACATGAGAGAAGGAAGGAAGGGAGGAAGGAAGGGAGGGAGAAAGAAGGAGAGAAAAAAGAAACAGAGAGCTACCTTGTACATGGACATGCAAACACACAGCTTGCACACATATCATCTGTTTGACTAAACCTACAGTCTCTGTGGGCGCCTACGCTTGCCTTTTTTGATGTTTAATTAAAACTGAATCGGTGGGGGTGTGGGGAGGAGGAGGGGGGGGCATTCGTGGTGCTCTGTTTTGAAAAATATGCAAATATCAATAAAAATGCATTAAGGAAACATACTACCAGCCGCTTCCAGGGGAAGGGAGGAAGGATAAAGAGAGAGAGAGAAAAAGTAAAATGACTAAACAAGTGAGGGAGGGGGTAGGACACCACTTGCCAAAAATAATGAAACAGAGCAAAACACATAAGAGCTCACACGGCCACTTCCACTACTTAATTTATGCACAGCTCTGACTGCCGAATAATGCTAACGAGTGCTGGTGCCTCCTCATGCTGACAACTGCAGATACCTTCGGTATTCAGCTCCACCCCCCAACGCCTGGAGGATAGACAGATCTCTCTCATTTTACTGAACTCTATCACAACAACAATGAAAATGTGGAAGGCTAGGTGGATTTGTTGATTGAGGGAGTGTGACACCAAGCAGCATAAGCAGTTCACCCCGGCTATATCATGCACGCTGGGTTATCGGGTTGTTAAGGGAAGGAACAGAAATGCTTTCTCAATTCAAGAAGACGAGGTACTCAAATCACCTTCAGAAATCACTAGAGGCACTTACTTGGCCAAAATAATCTGTGTGTGTCATGCCTTGAA
>JAPMOB010225967.1:0-12956 GCA_029875015.1 Lepomis gibbosus | reverse complement strand
TCAATAAACTATGCTATGTTAAGTCTTCATCAGTCTCCGAAACTTCTTCACACCTGAACCTGGCTCACAACAATAATTTTTAACATCACCCACCCCACTGTGCCAGCCTCCACCTGTCAGTGGATCACAAACTTCCTGACTGACAGGAGTCAGCAGGTGAGGCTGGGGAACATCACCCCCAGCACCTAGACTATCAGCACTGGCGCCCCCAGGGGTGTGTGCTCTCCCCACTACTCTTCTTCCTCTACACCAACAATGATGATTTGATTTAGAGAGAGGGGGCATCTGAAAGGCCTCGCCTTCATGAATTGCAGACCAAAGCAGGGGGAAGAGAGGAAAAAAAGCAAACACATGCAGATTATTTCCCTGTATCAATTTGCATTTCACTCACTCAGTTTAGGCTTAAATTGGGTTCATTGCATAATGGATAATCCTCTGAGATGAATTAGAATGCGACGAAGGGAATGAAAAATCACAAAATCACCCATACTGGAGATGTTGCTGATTAAAAAGCCACTTTGAGCGCACGCCTGTGTCTGTGTGTGATCGGCTGGAAAGAGAGTGGCATTTAACAGCATAATGATAGTGTAATAATAAAGCATTACTGTAAAATAAAATATTATATTTTTTGCACACATGTATGTACTGTTTGAATCACATTTCTATAATGGAAATCCACAATGATGCAAACTCAAACAAAAAGATGAAATAAAGGTGTATATATGTCTGTGGAGATTCTCCGTCATCCAGGTCATAATCATCTATGGCTTCTCCATTTCTGAACTGATGTTGAAAGGCTAAACATCTTCGAGGATCTTGAACCAAGTCCAGCTGCCCTTGATTTTAACTTACTTTGAAAGTTGTATATCATTTTACTAAACAGTTTTTACTTTGGCAGGAACAGTGTGAGCGGTCACAGAGCACGGGACAAGACAGTGAATACTGAGGGTGAGGAGAACAGTAGATGGTGTCTGTATTGTGAATTTCAAACATCTTAATATGCACATATATGGATAAGGGAAATCAAACATTTTTCAGGGGGGCACAATCCACGATGTTGTGATGAAACTAAGTCTGTGGGCACAGTAGTCTCTGATTGCCCAGAAGCAGGCTGGGTAGTGGAACAGAGACCAGCGTTTCCAAAAATGTCAATTGTGAAAGGCCAAAAACAGTGAGGAAACAACATGTTTTCAAATGTTATGCATTGGTGTCCAATAGATATTGATGGTAAAGCCAGCTGATTAAAGCAAGAGATTTCTCAGTGCATGCTGTAGTGACTGGGAATGCTGATTTAGACAATTAGTTCTTCCTTCCTCCAGCACTGTATTTGACAGAGTTGGTGGTACTGGCTATGTTTCCAACAGCAAAATGGCATTCCAAATTATGTGTGCAGACAATATTGGGGACGAGGAAACAGTCTACAGAATGAATGCAACTGAGAGAGGTAGAGGCAGTTGCAGCAGTGAAAGTGGATGTGGACCCTGCAGAACATTTTCACCAAGCTGCTAATTGGTCAGGCCTGTAGTGGGCCGCTGGATGGAGGTAGGTGTCAGAAGCTCGCAGATGCAATTCATCCTGGTACATGTAGGAGTTGCCGGCATGGCTCTGAGAGCAGGAGAGCGCTGCTTTCTTTGTTATTATAGCACACACTGAGGAATTCATTTCTTCAGTGGACTACGCTTTCCATTAACACTGACTGGACTTCCAAAGAAAAGGTGCCGAATCTTCCCTGTAAGTCATAGGCTTTAGAAAATGCACACAAGCACGCACACACACACACACACACACACACACACACACACACACACACACACACCCCTAAGTGAACTCACAGCAACATTATAGATGGCCATGCCCACAGCGCGGTGGTCATTGATCTTCTCTGTGGAGATGGACTTGGTCTCATAGGCCAGGAAGATGCCGAGCAGCAGCAGTAAGCCTTTATAACCATATACCACACCTAAAGAGATGGACAAGATGGCACCTGTGAGGAAGGATGGAACTGTTTGTACTGCTGCACATTTTATTCAGTACTTAAATAACTTGTTTAGTAAGTTATCACATTAAAAGACCATACCAGTGATTTTACATTTTCCAAATCCTACATTACACCTAACTTTACTAACCTAGAGAAATACCATGACTCGAGACTTGTTTGTGATGTATCATAAGTGACACTCGGTCACCCTTTTTTCACTATTATTGTTCTCATCAATTGCTAATGAATCTGCATTACCAGGGGCTAAACCAACGAGCTATTAATTATGGAAAGAAAGGCAGCTTGGTTTTAAAAGACAGGCAGAAAGGCAGGACTTTGTGATGAATTTGTAAGTTCATTCTTGATGTTGGAAACAGCACTTGACAAAACAATGTCCACTCAAAGTCTATTTTGTTGCAGTTTTAGAATAATTGAGGAAATGAACCATGGTGCTGCAGAACAACTGGCATTGTGTCACTGAACAAAATTATAAACGTAACACTGTTGTTTTTGCCCCATTCATCATGAGTTGAACTCAAAGATCTAAGACTTTCTCTATGAACACAAAAGGCCTATTTCTCTCATATATTGTTCACAAATCTGTCAAAATCTGTGTCAGTGAGCACTTCTTCTTTGCCGAGATAATCCATCCACCTCACGTGTGTGGCTTATCAAGATGCTGATCAGATGCCTTAGGCTGGTCACAATAAAAGGCAACTTGAAAATGTGCAGTTTCACTGTATTGGGGGGTGTCTAGAGGAGTCTGGAGTCTGGAAAACAGTCAGTATCTGGTGTGACCACCCACACAGTGCCACACATCTCCTTCGCGGTAGTAACAACAACAACAATACAATAACAAAAACAATATCTGAGAGAAATAGGCCTTTAGTGTACATAGAGAAAGTCTTAGATCTTTGAGTTCAGCTCGTGATGAATGGGGGCAAAAACAAAAGTGTTGCATTTATAATTTTGTTCAGTGTAGAAACGGGTATGCAGAGATATAGTAGATTTAATATTGATGCAAGATTTGATTGGTACCACTCACCCAGCCAGGTGTTCATCTTTTCTGAACTGCAGTGTTCCAGTAAAGGCTGGATCAAAACGTCCTGGTCTCCTTTGGGGGCTTCTCTGGTGAATTTCTGTGCACATACATACAACATGAAGACACAGGAGAAGAACAGCAACAAAAAATCGATTTGAATTTAGAAGTTTGTAGTTATGTTGAAATGAAATCATTAAATCAACTTTAAAATAAAATTTAGAATGAAAAAATGTGTGGAAATGTGTAATTACTGCCAAAAGGAAAGGTGTCAAAACAATTAATAGATTAAACAATTAGTCAACTGGCATGTATTGTCAGCTGGAAAAAGTATTATCAACAAATTTCAAACAATGTCATTTATTATGCAAAATGCTAAATGTTTGCTGTGAACAGCCTCTCACATTTGAAGATGTTTTTTCATTTTTCATTTAATAATGACGGCACATGCTTTGATAACTTTTATCCTTTTACTTGCTTTATTATTTTTCAATTTCTCCCCAGTCAACCCAGTTATTCTTTAGACACACCAAAAACAGTATTAGATATATGGTTATCCTCATAAATGCATTAGTTTTTAAGAGAAACTAAAAATGTAAAATGTCTGTCCAGTTATAAATAAATAACAAATAAATAAATAACAAACTGAATGGATGACCATACCTCCACTGTGATATGTAAAGGATCCACAATCTGCCAGATCATGAGAGACAGGATATCGATGCCGAGCAGAACACCAACAGTAGCATAGAGTTTCCATGGTTCCAGGTGCTGCTGGGAAACAGGGGGTGGTGGTCAATACAGCAGTATGGGGAGTAATCAGAAAAAGGCACAAATCCTCTCTTTCTGATTTTGTGGGAGAATGATTTATGAAGCCATAAATAAACTAGACTAGGTTGGACCAAAAACTAATAATCCAATTAGATCTGCCCTCAAAATAGTGGCCATGACGAGAAAAGAGAGAAAGAGGCCATACAGATGCACAGCTCCTTGATTCAGTCACTAAATAAAGGTGCTCTTTATGTATTCGGCTTTAAAGAAAGAAATATTGTGTGGGAACAGGCCCAACACTACAAAGTTGTTATTGATTTTGTTGCATTATTCCACAAGAAGCTTGTTGGTTGTTGGAATGATTGTGTCAAAAGATGCAGCAGTGGTATCTTATCCTCGTCTATCTATTCTTGTCAACCTTATTTCTACTGAAACTTATCAACTCTTCAGGCATGCTATTGCTTATTAGGAAGCAATACCCAGTGGCTCATAGTGGAGAGAATAATGGAACTACCTAATGAGTATTTCTAGAAGATTATGTTCATTTTGGATAAATTTGCAAATAACCAATGCAGTGTGTCCTTTATATAACAGTAAGCAGAAAGTAAGGAGTGGGAGATTTGGGTGGTGGATGCATGTGTTGCACAGCGGGCGGACGTCTTTACTGTGTTTGCTACAGCTCAGTTGGTTTTTCCACCGGTGTTCTTGTGGTAGCGTGCCTGACTAGCTGATAGGCGAGCATTATGATGCGTGTTACAAAGTGACGCAACATGGCTACGGAAGTAAAGGCTGGACTGCAATCAAGCTGTTTTCCTGCAGTTCAGAGCAGTGGTTTTTTTTGGGAGAAGGGAACTCTTTTTGGGGTGAACTTTTTTGGGGGCATTTTCACTTTGCAACCTATTAAGTGCACAAAAAAAGATATATAACACATTCAAGGAAAGGAAAAAGCCAAAAGCATAATATGACCTCTTTCAGGGTAAGTTGAACTAAAATACATTTGTCCTTGTGAAGCCGGCTTTGCTAGATGTCCTAGATACCACTCTCACTGGTAATCTCCCTAAGCTTAAAGCTGGGTTTATACTTGCCACAAGGGGTTATGGCAGTCCTTCTGTAGATACGATAGATGGATATATCATATGTGATCAAGCCATATTTAATTATATTCAACATAGTAACTGTGTTTACATTCGTTGATTTACTGTGCAATGTGCAGCAATGGTGGACCACACACTTATGCAACTGGAGTTACATCCATATACTAAATGGGAGATTACTCATGCAATGCAGTTTCCCTGTTCATGGTTCTTTCATTCAGCAGAAAGTTTACAGTGGAGATGTCTTTGTTAGATGTGTGTCACTAAAAAGCAGCAGCTCACTGAGCCTTTCTTAGACTTCCTTAATGTTGTCTTTACTGGCATTGAAAAATGTTAAATGTTGAAGCAGCATGTCTTCCACCCTAAAATAGAAGAGCTACAGCCGCTGCAGCATGACCATTAAGTGAGTTAAAGTGAGTTCAGTCAGTTTTGACACAATCTTTAGGTGGGATTATAAAATAATGGTGTTTATAAAATAATCCCACCTGATAGGCTTTCTTCAACTAAAGATATTGATAAATATCTTGAAATGAGCTGTATCTCTACAGGGAAGATGGTTGCCTTCACTCTCAGATGTCCTGTCATGTTTTTACAAACAGGAGAGGAGGCAAGAAAGAGGTAGGTAATGGAAAAATAGGGGAGGCCTTCTCCACCAATTGGAGGTGTTCACTGGCCAGGCAGCATGACAAATATATGCTACACAATGCTCAAGTCCAAGCAGAAGGCCAACTTTCCCGCTTTGGGCCAACTATAGAAACAGGGGAGGGAGTAAATGTAAAAAGATAACACTCGATTGAGAAATACATCATCTCTGGCCGTGGAGCTTGCCCTTGAAAGTAATGATGATTAAGTAAAGCATAACCTTGGCTTGGCAGAAAAGCTGGTGGACTTAATTTTTCACTCCTGGAACATAAATTCTGAGTTTTAAATCCCTGTCACATTTACCTTCCTCTTATCCTTCTTCTCCTCCTTCTTGGTGAAGACGGTGTGGACCCACCAGATCTTGGTGAACATGCTGCCATATGCAAGGCTGAAACCCAGACCAAGCAGCCATAGACGAAACTAGAAGAAAAGAAATGAAAGACTTCATAAACAAACTGATCAATATAATGAAGACATTAATCAATTAGACCTTCAGACATTCTCCCTTATTAAGCAGGGCTTGATTTGAGTTTAACAGCCTTTTAAGAATGACCTTGAAATGAAAACAACATCTGAGGCTGTCTATCTCTTAATATATCCTCTGTGTAATACTGCAATGATACTGTATGTCTGCCTACTGTGGTGGACAAGAATCAGACAACTGCCAACACGAGAAAAGGTAAGAGCTTAAACAGCTTATCTCAATTAATATAACAATTCAATTATCCAAAGTAAATATCAAAAGCTTGTCTCCTTTATATTTAAATATTTTATTCAATTAACATCCTATGATAATAAAAAACACACCCTGTTTGTCAGATCCTTATCAGAATTCAAAAGAATTGCTCTACACAGATTTATGTAAACACTGACACATCAAGCCTTTTACCTGAACTGGAATACTTAACTTAAAATGGTTATGACTATTTAATCACTGGAGTAATATGCAGTAAGATCATAACATGCAAATGACTGAAGATCCCGAGCTTGTGTCTTCTAAATGGTTTGTGACATAGTGCTATAGTGCCGTAAAGAATTACCCACTTTTCTGGGAAGATCGTACATACTCAACCCAAGTTACAAAGTACAGGAGCAGGCATTCTGTGTGCCACCTGGGAATGAAAGAGGCACCATTCAGTCCATCCCAACAGGCTGGATAGCTGGATGCTAGCGTCTTGCAGCACGCCTTACAGTTTTTCATCTCACACCCCGTCCCTGGAACCTCCATCTCCACTTATGGTGGGCCAAATGTTTTTCTTAGGATCATTAAGTCATGTCTCACCCTACTCTGCCTCTGATTGGCTAGTGCTCATTTCCTTTGTTGGATGTGTGGGTTAGGTTAATAACATCATGGTAAGCCTACCAGAGGCAGAGTTACATCCATGTAACTCCTGAATAAGGGACTACTGCTTTGCAGTTTTCCTGTTTACTGTTCTTTCATTCACTGTGAAAGAAATCACAATGAGCAGAAAGTTTACAGTGGAGATTTGTTAGATGTCTGTCACAGCAGATCACTGAGCTTTTCTGTAACATCCTTAATGTAGTCTCTACTTACACTACTCTCCACTGGTATTGAAAAATGTTAAATGTTGGCGCTACAGCAGCTGCAGCATTATCCTAGCAAAAAGAATATCGCCTGCAGTGGCACATCAGAGCACTGTTCCTCCCACTAGCTCCCCCTGCTGGCCTCATGTGTAGTTGTTTCTAATCTCTGGATTTTTTATGATTACTGAGACATGGCTATCCCTAGGGGACACTGTTCCCCTGATTAATGCTAGACACCCTGTTTTTGCATATTTTCATATTCCCAGGCCCTCTGGAAGAGGTCTCAGATATTAGAGATATTGTTTTTTTCAAAAGAATGTAGTGCAATTTATTCTCATAAATAACAGGAGCACAAATTACATTTAAATTTTTGTTGCCTCAGTTGAGCAAATAGCTTCTTACATTATCAGATGTTCGTTGACTTATGGTATTTGAGTCAAATACTGTACGCCAGCATGTGGGTGTGATGGATTGCTTGTAAAATCACTGTATGAAAAAATATAACAAACATAAAACATAAAACAAGTCATATTTCTTTTGGAATGCATTTGGTTTACTCTTTTCTCAAATGAGGGAACCAAATTAATACCTGGGTCATCCCGTCTTGCATTTATGTGTCTGCCTCCACCCTTGTCACTACTCAGGCACCTTCCTGTAGATCGGTTATAAAAGTTTGGAGCTCTGGTTCCCCCTTTACTCTGGTGGACAAGCGTATGTGCACGTTTTACCCACCAAACAACATGCCTCAGCTTCACAAACACAAATGTCAGCGTCACACTGGCTAAAATTTTGTTTTGTAGGACATGCATGTAAAGAGGGATTATTGAGTCAGAATTAAAACTAGAAGTCTAAAACTAAAAGTCTAAATCGAAAACTAAAAGTCTAAATCGAAAACTAAAAGTCTAAATTGATTCAGATAAAATGATTCAGACTTTTAGTTTGTGTGGCAGTGACGCTTGGACCACATACTCACATCAAGAGAAGAAGCTAAACAGCTTCCACCTCTGCTGCCTGAGGTGCATGATGGGCATTAGCAGGAAAGACAGGACCATACACACAGCAGTCCTAGAGAGAACGCAGCTTCCCAGTATGTACTCTCTCCTAAGACAGCAACATCTCCGCTGGCTAGGTCATGTTTGTCGGATGAACGACGGATGTATCCCTGAGGATACTCTCTATGCGGAGCTGTCATCTAGAGGCCGCAGCTATGCTTCAAGGATGTCTGCAAGCAAGACCTTAAGTCCTTCAACATCAACCCTGGGAAGATGCTGCCCAGAATCGTCTTGAATGGCAGCAGGCACTCTGCAGTGGGCTGCTGACATATGAAACCACCTTGGCTCATGACCGAGAAGCAAAGAGAACAAAGAAGAAGCAACAAAAACAGCACACCACCACACCACATCAACATCATCATGGCCGGCCTACACATTTAACATCTGCGGCCGAGCCTGCCTCTCACGGATTGGACTGCACAGCCACAGCAAATGCTGCGCTAAAACCTAAACCCCAGGCACAAAAACTCTATGTCTTTCGAGACTGCGATGCCAATGAATGTATATTGTCTGCTATGTAGCAGAAAGGAGTTACAAACTCATTTTCACCATATAACCTGTTATATTGTGACAAAATAAATCTAACTACATACCTACCTTTGTCATTTATTTGTTAATTTTGTGGTTCCTGTTTTGTGTGTGTTCTGCCTCTTGTGTCTTGTCTGAACTGGGTCCAGTCTGTGTTGATTATCTGACTGTTTCCATCTGTGCCTCATTTATCTCGACTCCTCTTGTGTACTTAAATCTGTGTCTCCCCATTGTTGGTGTCATGTCAACTTTCCTCACCTGCCTGTTTTGGGATTTCTGTTGGATTTATAGCATTTTGGTTTATTCTGACTTCATGCCTGGTAGGGAAACCAGAGTCTTTTATTCATCTTCCATTTTACTCTTCACGGAGACATTGACTCTACGCTGCAGTTGGCAGGCTTCCAACACTTCAGAGCGGACCCCGACACAGATCTCTCAACCAAAACGAAAGGTGGAGGTATCTGCTTTTACTTCAACAACGGCCAATGTGCAGGATGCACAGTGCTTGCACGCCGACCAGATGCTGTGTGTCGAGCAAACAAGGAGTAGTTGACTCCTTAGTTATTGTCCTAAGTTATTAACCTCAATAACAAAAATCTTAGCCACAAACTCCTCAAAAGCAAACAGTTTATTCAATGTCCGACCAGAGAGGAGAATATTCTGGATCCCCGTTACACTGCAATAAACAATGCACCCCGTCCCTCACGCTGCATTGGGACCTGACCATATCATGGTCAGCCTGATTCCTGCATGCACAGGCAGAAATCACTGCTCATCAAGTCACTAGTGCTTGCATACAGAGTGACTACTGGTTCTGCACCCATCTACCTAAACTCCATAATACAAGTTTGCAGTCCTTCTCGGTCACTACGCTCCTCCAATGATCGCCACCTGGCTCTGCCATCCCTTCACACAAAGCAATCCCAGTCCTGGCTGTCCGCATCTGTGACACCACGATGGTTGAACAAGCTACCACACGCCATCAGACTAGGGGTGTCCCTCTCTAATTTCAAGAAGCTCTTGAAAACTCATTTCTTCTGAGAACACTTCCTCTTATAACACCTCTAATTCCTAACCTCTTACATGCAATTCCTGTGCCCTTATTCTTCTATCCCCTACAATTACCTTGTATTGATTGCACTTTTTGTTAAAACTAACGTCTTTCCACATTGATGCGATATGTGTCATTAGCACTTACTAGCATTTATTGCTGCTTTTATTAATATGTTTTATCAGTTGTAGATTTGTGCTTTATTTTATTCTCTGTTAATGATTGTATATTGTTCCTCAAATTTAAGTCGCTTTGGATAAAAGTATCTGCTAAATGAGTAAATCTAAATGTAAATGTAAATTAAAGCTCTGTAATCCTATTCCGACAATGACCAGTGAAGCTATAGAGGACCTCCGGGCATGCTTGGACTTCTGTGTAGACAGCTCTATACCATCACACACCATGGTGAGTTAAAACAATGACAACACTGCACATAGCTAAACTCAGACAACTAAGTACATTACATTACATTACATTATATTTACTCATTTAGCAGACGCTTTTATCCAAAGCGACTTACATTTAAGGACCAACATACAATCATTAACAGAGCATAAATTATGGTACAAGATCTACAACTAACAATACACATTATTAAAAGCAGCAATAAATGCTAGTAAGTGCTAATGGCACCTATCACATCAATGGGGTAAATACCTAGGGAAAGAAGTTAGAGTTAACAAAAAGTGCTATCAATACAAGGTCATTTGAGGGGATAGAAGAAGAAGAGCACAGGAAGTGCATGTTAGAGGTTTGGAGTTAGAGGTGTTATAAGAGGAAGTGTTCTCGGAAGAGATGAGTTTTTAAGAGCTTCTTGAAGTTGGAGAGGGATGCTCCTGCTCTGATGGCGTGTGGTAGCTCGTTCCACCATCGTGGTGTCACAGATGAGAACCCATTAGTCACTCTGAATGCAAGCATTAGTGACTTGAACCTGATTCTGGAGGCCAAGCAACAAATCCACTGATTTTTGGACTTAAGTCTTGTAAAGGGAGAGGCATTTAGGAGTGGAGACAGAGCCAGGTTTAAGGAGTCAAAGTACAGGTTTAGCAAGCTCACCAGTTCACTGGCAACACCTTGACTTCTGTCTGAAAGGGGCTCAGACAGATCACAAACTTATGTTAAACTAATTCCTCCCATTCCATTAATGACTTGTGCCAACAATCAGAATCAGTTCTACTGTCGATTTAAGAAACAATGGGACAGTTATGAAACCTCACCCGTATCTCCATTGATCAACTCCAATCCACCTGCCTAGCAGGGTCCTGGGGCCTTCAGCAACTCCTCCTCAACAACTCTCCATCTTGGAGAGAGATACAGGTTGTTCAGGCTGTCTCACACCACAAGAACAGTTTCTTTCTGTCTGCAGCTGACCACCATGGACACCCACACACTGGGATGTCACACTCAATTTAAAAGATAATATTTAAGACACCGTAATCAAGTTCTCATTAATGTTGAACACAGATGCCCCTGGTAACGGGGGCAGCATGCAATCGTCAAAACCGCTGTATTACTTTTGCCTTATATGGTGTTTTAAGTCCAAAAATCAGCAGATTTGTTGCTCCAAGTATCGATGTGCACCATCTTGATTATTGTGCAATACCAGCCTTTTTTCAGAGCAGGGGAAGTGCTGCTTTTAAACACACAGTCTTTTTTTGCCATTTTCTGGCCGACCCGTAGGGGCTACATAGACATCCAGGGTATCAAATGAAAGGTCGCTCAAGCTGGATCGATTTATCGGATTGAAGCTTCCTGTAAAGCATGGGTGTGCTTTTGGTGACAGGAATGTTGATGAATAGTCACTGTTTTTGTCAATATTTCAATGTTATGTTATTTGGAACGTGGTTGTATGGACATAAATGGTGCTTTAAAGATAACTCCCAATAAAAGTGAACATATAAACAGTAAATATTGCCAAAATATGGACATTTGCCTGGTATATTTTGAAACTATTGTATGACAACTGTCGTATTTTAGTTTATTTTTATCAAATTTACAGTTACAATTCCAGGTGTATTAAAATATATTCAGTTGCATTATGATCTATCTTGTGATGGTTTATTGCATTAAAATTAGCTTCTTTTTTTTACCAATATATATATATTTTTCTTTATTGCATCTCCATTTACTCTGTAATGATAAAATAATATGTATAATAATATGTTAATTTACAATGGATTTATATTCCTTAGCTTTTGACCCTTTAAATGAGACCAGAATTAATTGTTAAGCAGTTATTATTGATTTATTTTGGGTATGTTATTTTAGGTATTTTTTCCTGGAGAACAGGCTGGAGAACTATACAAGGTGGGGATATGACAGTGAAATTATCAGTTGAACATATATTAGTTAATAAAGCTGGGATTGCTGGTCCAGAGTTTGAGGCAGGGTGATATAAGGCAGGATTTGTGCTCTAAAGGGCTTGCATCAGTGTAGAGTCCAGTCAGTGTTTGTCGATAAATGGATCTGTGATCCAGTTTTTAAAGGCACTTGGTTAATAGAGCCTGACCGATTTATCGTCGTGCAGATAGTATCGGCCGATATGAGCTAATTGCACATAAATCGGTATCGACGTTTATAACAGCCCTCGTTGTAGTATTAGATGCATTCAAGAGCAGCATTTCCTCTGGGTCACTGTATAATAGATGGTGGTTGAAAAATTCTCATAGTTTTGGATGGAATGAAAAGCGTGCTGGTAAAGGGATAAACTAGATGTGAAAATGCTACTTTGAAAGTAGTCATTGTGGCAAATTATGTATGTATGTAAGGCAGGGGTTCTCAACCTTTTGCAAGCTGGGCCCCCCCAAAGCTGGTTCATTGCAGTTGGGCCCCCCCTTCCCGCCGCCACCCCCATTACACCACCTTAGATAGATAGATCGATCTAGGCTAGGCTATTATTTTTAGGCCCACACTATTGTGATTATTATTATCATCATCAGTAGAGGTAGGTAGGCTTATCATTACTAGGGGCTAGGCATTCTTCTTCTTATTATTATTATTATCATCATCAGTAGGCCTATTATCATTACTAGACTATTGCTATAATTGGGAATTGGCACCAGACCTCTGATATGAATTTATGCGTTGGATATTGTTATTATTACTAGGTCTAATAGTAGGCATATCATCTGCATTTTTTACAGAACATTGCAGGCGATAGGCCAGGCAGGTTAATGTGAGACCTGAGTCTGCTTTGCCTTGCAAAGATCCTCAATTCGTGGCGCAGGGGTTAGGGCGGGATCGCATGCGCGATTCA
>JAPMOB010225964.1:0-13377 GCA_029875015.1 Lepomis gibbosus | reverse complement strand
GGGGGAGGGAGAGAGAGAGTTTGTTTGTGACTGTGTTTATAAGATCAGCATATCTTGTTTTTTGTTTATGGGGGTACATGTTCAAATTAAGGTTTATACCTCCTTTTGTGTTTGTGCTAGTGTGTGATATCACTTAAAATAAATCGGTCCCAGTGGAAAACTGAAGTGACAGCAGCAGAGGAGTATTTTCTCAGTTTCGTTGTTTTTTTCCACACAAGTAGTACTTTCCTGAAAAAAGAAAACACAGCAGTAGAAAACAAAACTTCAGCATGATGACGCTACAGTCAGATTAGTGTCAAAACAGCACCATGGATGTTTCTTCTTCTTTTGTATTATTATTATTATTATTATTTAGAAATGTTTAGTTGAAAACTACAACCTAATATGAATTGTTACAAGAAAAGAGTTATTCAGTTATAAAACCAAGTGGAATTTGAGAATGAAGAAATCTATGGCTAGAGTCGTTTTTTATATATTAATTATTATTAATTCTTTTTTAATTCTGGCATCAAATTTGATATATGTCAGCGTGGTATTAACAAATTCAGTGTCTTTCTCAAGGACTTCAACAGATAACATGCTGGCTGACTCTAACATACTTATCATGGATTAAAAAATACTGCTTTGCTTTTAACGATGTATTCTTTAAATAATGCAATGGCTTTTTAAATGTTTCTTTACATAGTTAAAAACTCAGCAAAATAATCTCAAACCGCAAAGGAGATTTTCTGAAAATGTAGACATGATTTCATTTGAACATTTTACTCAAAATTGATACTGTATTACATATTTATGTATTAAAGGCTCTGTTCACTCAAATTACCCAAAACCCAACGTTTACATAGATTAGGCTCTCACTGTGGACAATGGAATTTTATTTTATTTTAAACCATTTTTTAAATAAAAATAGCTCCAATGACAACTGTGTAGGATCTGTGGATGATCCAGAGTAACTGGACATTGTTGCTGGAAAGCTGCTAATGAGTTTTTGAAAAATATAATTTGTAAAAGCTGTGAGTGGCACAAACTAAATTCCAGTCACCTCGACTATAATGATATTTCTGCAGAAATGTCTGATACAAATATCTTAAAATCTCTGCACACAAAGCCAAAAGTATCTGCATGATTAGAAACTGTAAAAAATAGGTGAACCCATCCACTGAATCATTACAAACCTCTAAATACGGAGACGTTAAATCAGCATTGATATGTTGAACGCAAGACTAACATTGACTTACAAGTTTAAGCTTGTTTTCCCTCCATGTTTACAACAATGATTAAGTATTCTGTGATTGAGTCATGTGTTTACATAGGATGACACTAACGTCCTCTTCAAACAGTTTTTCAGTCTGCTTTACGTGATAACCGCCCAGCAGGGAGGGCCGTTAATCGTTGGCTGTGTCACTCAGGGCAATAAAAGCAGCACAAGCATCCATGGATTTACCATCAAAACCTCGGAAGGATTTATTAGTAACCATTTTTTATCTTCTCCTCTCCTCCACACTCTGCACCTTCTCTTCTCATTCACACATTTGACACTGCAGCTGTTTTCCAGACAATGTTAAACAGGATGTGCAACAAAAGAATTTTGAAGATTGTATTGCAATCAATAAAAATGAGTACAGGGGTCAAGGCAACAACATCTAGAAGATAAATGTTGCAAATATTTCTGTTTCCCTGGCCACATTATGTAATGATCCTCTCCCTCCCTTCTCCTTCCTCCCGGCAGAGCCCCATTTCATCTCAGCCTACGATATCGGCCTCTTCACCTTCTTCTTCCTGAGGGAGAACGCAGTGGAGCACGACTGCGGCAAGACAGTTTATTCACGTGTGGCGCGAGTCTGCAAAAACGACATCGGTGGGCGATTTCTCTTGGAGGACACCTGGACCACTTTCATGAAGGCGAGGCTCAACTGCTCCCGCTCCGGGGAGATCCCCTTCTACTACAACGAGCTGCAGAGCACCTTCTACCTGCCAGAGCAAGACCTCATCTACGGCATCTTCACGACTAATGTGTGAGTGAACACAAAAGGATTTTTTTCCCCCGTGAGGTTTCTGACATCAAGGTTTATCATTTGGCATCTTTTAAAACAAATGATCCATATTTCCAAAGTAGTATTACTATTATTTTAATAATAATACTTAATAATAGGGTTAGCATTAAGTTTCAGATACTGGTATGGCATTCACAACTTTAAAATAACTCTAAATAATATATATTAAGCATGTGAAGGATTCAGACATTTCAGCGACTGCACAGGGTTGAATGTTTTCTTGTGATTCTAAAAATATTTCTCTTGGGAATGTATTACTTTCCCACTACAATTAGGATTTCTCTCCATAAAAAAGATCGTAAACACAGAAATGCAGGCAGTTAATCGTTAAATGTTATATATGATATTTAGTAGATCATGTGGTACAAAACAAGTAGTTCCGTTTAGCAGCAAGAATCGTTCAATCCCCTGTCCTCTTACCAGTTTCATGTCCAAATTTATACATATGAATAGATTTTTATACAGTCAATTAAGCATACGCATTTGGAAGCATACCTTATGACCGTCTTTATAGTACTGAACTTTAGATATTACTGTGTGCAATGGCAGCAAAGGGAAATCCCTTACATGCAGCCATTTGCATGTTATTCCCATCTTTTGAGGCACAGAGCACTGCTGTTGGAGCTTTAGTTATAACGTTAGCGGCTCCTCTGCACCTGATGCTCCACCTGTTGATGCTCTCGATGGAGAACATGCACTGGTTGAACCACGTGCATTGTGCATTTGCACTCCACATAAAGCGTAACATTCCTGGTAATCATTTTTGGCTCATTTTCCAGTATTTAATCCCAGTACAGATCCATCCACAGTTTATTATGTCTGTGAAGGCACATATACACACAAAAGAGTAGGCAACACCTTTTTCTAAAGTATACATATGTCACCTTTTATGATTACACCTTGGTAATCTGTTAATCACGTATAACTCATTGTTTTCTTTACAGTCACCAAATATGTAATTGCATACTTCCTTATTGGGCTTAGATCTGATAATTAATCACAATAAGCACAAATAACAGTATCTATAACCAGCATGTAGGCTATTAGTCAATTTCAGGTAGAATCTTTTTTTAGACTTTTCTGATCGCATGTCAATGAAAACAAATGAATAAATATAAATAAAGGGGAATAAATGAAGGGAATGAAGGTGGGAATACTTTTAGAACAGTTAATTGAGAGTCTGCTATTAGGCCTCTATTGTGTATTACTGTGCCATCTATATCTATACAATCTATACAAATGTGAATGAATACAAGCTTTAGTTCATACACCAGAGCACAAGGGAGTCCTTAATAGTCTGAATAGACATTGTAGAAAGTAAAATTATAATCCTTATCCATGCATTACTCCTCAACATTACCCTCACCGTTGAATAGAAAGGATGAACAACCCACCAAAACAAGCTGCAGCTGTAGTGAAGAGCCCTTTCAGCATCAATGAGAATATTAATGGGGGAAAAGTGACACACACCAAAACACTTCAACTCCAACTTCTTTTCATTTAACCCTCAGATTTCATCCCCTCATAAGGTTTGGTACTCCGACATTTTCCCACCTATACAGAGAGAATTTTTTTTACAGAGTTTAGAGTCTCCCTGCTAATGATCAGTGTGGATGCACGCAGCTCTCATCCGAGCTGGCTATACAGACCGACTCTCACTTCTTCTGGTGTTTATTGCTCCAGGTGGGGACGTCACACACTTCATTACAGAGAGGAAACACTGAGAGCCAGAGTGTATAGATTAGTGCTCTTGTTATGCTCTTTTACTATGTTTAGTACAAGTGGAACTGCATCACAGAGACGTGAGGATGGCGCCTTCTGTCACTCCGTTGGGTCAGTCTGTCAAAAATCACAATCCAGAGCAGGATATCAACAAACATATTGCTATTACTTGGCAGATTGCCTTGAAAATCTGTATAAATATTTGTTGTCCCCTAAGGAAAATCCCTACTTATTTTGTTGACCTTTTGACCTTTTATCTAGGCTCACCATCAGATCAAAATGCCCCCTTAAAAAACTCTTTGGCCTGAGACAAATAGCAAAAATAATACAAAGGTTGTGCATTCGTTCAGAATACTTTTGTTTTGTGCTGCTTGATGAAGATCACAGACTTTAGGGTCCATTAGCAGGACACTGGAGTAAGAAAGACAGTAAAAAAACTAAAGGAATAGTTCAACAGGGTAGGTAGGGCTAACTATGTCACTGGACTTAATTAAGGCCTGCATGTAGGCTTCTACATTGTCAACACCTTAATTTGACACTGACACGTACATACCAACTTTGCAGGTTTTGCACTCTGCTTGACACGGATCCTGGCTCCCCATCCTACCTTGGATACACACACACACAATTTATTTTACAAAAGAAAAACAGAACAAAGGGAACGCATTTTAAGGTCATGTTTGGGGAATTAGAGGACATATGGTCACCCTATGAAAATGTTGAAATGTCATCGTCTACAGTGACATGAACTGAGATACACTGCAAATTCTCTCCGGAGGCAAGATGCAATGAGAGCACCTGTTGACATATTTTAGATTTGGGAAGTCAAATCTTAGTTCATCAGATCTGAGACTTGAGTCTTACTTTAGTCCACGTCAAGGCAGACTATTAAGAGTTGCCAGTGAACACTTCTGGTGTAGCAAATTATTGTCTTGGAGTATACTGTGTGTTTAAGTGTAGGCAAGAGTCTATGCTTCTGTGTGTGTGTGTGTGTGTGTGTGTGTGTGTGTGTGTGTGTGAGCAATCATGGTTGTTGGTATTCAGATGTATTCTGTGTTCTGTCAGGGGAGAAGTTGAATCCTGCCTCTCACCTTCTGCTCTCTCACCTGTTAGACTGCTTGTATTCGCCACCACATGCAGGCTGCTCTCTGTCAGCCTGCAGCCATCTTTAGTGGTAGAGTGAAAGAGAGAGTGAGGAATAGTGAAGGGACAAAAAGAAATAAGTAAGAGAGAGAAACTGAGCTAGAAAGAGAGGGGTAGGAAATGAGAAGTAGTAATGAGAAAAATCTGTGAGGTTCAAGCTTTCGTCCGTCGTCCTTTGTCTCCTCTGTACTTGCCTTTCCTCTCTAAAGCAACTCGTCGGTCCTCCCTCCAAAATCATGTCCCTCGTCGGGTTGGATATGTTAATGCAATCACCACAAACACTGTCTCCATCTGTCTGGCCTAAATTGAACAGGCTCACAGCTGCTCCCAGGAGTTTGGGGCTGTAAAACAGAGCAGGAAGAGTTGGAACAGAGTACTTAAGCTTTCTGTCTGCTCACGATCTGGGCCAGGTCTCACTACTGTAGAGTGACCATGGCATTTTATACACTGAAGCCTACTTATCCATTGATTCTCTTCAAATTAAAGGTGAAGCAATTCAACAATTAATCAACAGGAAAAACACAAATTTTCATTGCTAGTCAAATGTTAAGTCATTCATCATGTAAAAATGGTTCCACCTTGTCAAATGTGAGGATTTGCTTTTTTAATTAATTCAGAAATTAAAGATATTTGAGTTTTATTTGGACAAAATCCAACTCAAAAGCAGTTGAAAGATGTCACAGTCCTCAGTTTCTGGGAAATTATGATGGGTTTTTGGACTTGCAAGAGACACAAATTTTTTTTAAAAAATGGTCAAAATCAAAGCAGCAGAAACCAAGTTAGCTTGATTTTAGTCCCTTGTGTGTGGAAAAACTCCAAACAGTTTGTTACACAAGGTCCCTGTTAAATATTTAGTTTTGAAGAGGTATCAAAAATAACCTGGGAGACATCACTAAGAACCACCAGGGTTATTGTCTCTGACTTTAGTGAACACTTATGTACAGCCACAGAAAATATTATACAACCTATTTCACTAGCTGTGTGGTACCACTCATAAATGGTAAACTGATGGCATGTACAAAATTGGTGGAGTGAACCTTCCTATCAATCAGTCAAAATACTAAAACACAACAGATACATCAATGGTAGAAAGAATCATTCCAGCCCTGCATCAGGAGGAGGGAGAGGAATGAAAAAAAAGATTCTTCTGTAATTTTATTAAGACATCAGCACCAGCCATTGAAGCCTGTAAAGTGAGTTATGTGGTGGAGCGTTTTAGCATTCCATCAGAATAAGGACACTTAAGACCTCAGAGCACGACCAGGTCTTTTAATTAACTCCAGGCCCTTATTGGCAGGGTCCTTCTGTTATGGGCCCAGAGCTGCAGCAAGATTCTCGTACTAAGGTGTCCAACCTGCCATTACTAACTAATTATGAGCCCCTTATCTATTCTTGGGTGACTTCACTGACCCCTCCACTTCACTAGTTCTTAGAGGGTCTCATATCTGAAAGGTTGTGGACGGGATAAGGAGGAGATCCGAAAGAATTGGTCCATTAATTGATTAGTTGATTCACATCAAATGATTGGACACAATGACAAGTGATTTATGAGGCAATACTGACAAACATTCAGGATTTGCTTTTCTCTGCATTACATCATTGTGAATGAATTTTTTGGGGGATTTGAACCGTTGGTCAAAAAAAACCAAACAAGCAATTTGAAGCAATTTTCATCAACCTGGGCTCTGGGAATGTGTGATCGCCATATTAATATGATTAATTTAAAATAGTAACAGACAATATTAAATGAGAGAAAACAATCATTAGACTAGTTCCAGACCTCTGGTTTGCTGTCCACATCTTATTTTTTAAAATGATTCAAATTCTGTGGGTCTCCTGTTGTGCTGATTTAAAACGTTTTTTAACAATAGACTAATCATACCTTTTCAGCAAGATTAAGAGTGAAAAGAGAAAAGGTGTGGATGAGATTGACGCAGCTATATACATTCTTTATGGGCCAGTTTATGCTTTAGAAGAACTAGTTTGTACTATATGTTGTCCGATCACATCAGAAGGCAAAATTATTTATATTTATTTATATTTATTTATATATAATTATTATTATAGATACTGACGCACTGACAGGCAGTCTCTTGTGGAAGGCATGTATAGTGTTGTGTTTGGCCATTCACACGAAAAATGCCACAAAAAAAGAAACAAGTTCAAACCGGAGCTGTTTGACTATCCTTCAAGCACTTATGATGGAGTAAATGGCAGCATACGTCAATTTAAGAAAATAAAATGTCTCTGAAATCATAATATTTCTTTGATCATCGTGAAAAAGATTGCTCCTAGCAAAGGTTAGCTTTTGTGTTCACAGAAAATTAGATTGATGGAGTGATGTCAGTCACTAATCACTGGCTAGAGCAAACAAAAAAAAAACCTTTTTCCCCAAACAGAAATAAGTTCTCTGGAACATGATGAAAGACTGAATGATGACATGAAACAAAATGGCAATTCAGTCTGCTCATCAGGCTAAGAAGGCATTAGTTGTAGCTCTAATAAGGACCCTTATGGTTACTCAGTATTGTTAGACATTTTCATGCATTTCAAACTCATATATGCAACCTGACTTTGCACTGAACACCTCTTAAAATCCCTCCTATCCATGGAAAATATGTAACTGACTCCAAGTGACATCAGATTTGACGTGGATGATAAATGATGTGCTGGGAAGTGAAGCAAGTCGCATAACAGTACAATATTTTTGATTTTACATTCTCTTCCCGTCATATCATCTTGCTGACATCAAATCTACCTTGAAATGAACTGCAGGTTCCCAGTGGAAGACTGTGACCTAACCTGAATACATTTTGACAGAATCTGCTGTTTGTGTACCAGCTGTTTTATCATTTCTGTCACAAATATTCTTTAAATTGAACCCACTATTTGTGCTCTGTTTGGTTTCCTTGGCTTAGGGCCAATTTGCATTTGATTAGAAATACTGTGAAAATAGGTCAAGTCAAGCTTAGACTCAAAATACAACAAATACAACGGTGATCAACTGTTGTTTCTCAAATGGATTGCAATGCCATTATAGTGAACTGTGCGCTTCATTACAATGGCTCAAGTCTAACACCTGGATTTTTGGGCAACCTATTGAACCAGTGGTGTTGCTTTATTGTTTAGTGTAGGTGTAGCTGACTCAGTCTGCCTCTGAATGTGACTGTTTTGGGCCAAAGCTGTTGCTTTTGCTGGCGTATTGTTGTGCAGTATAAAAATATGTATGGATAATCCTGGCAGCCTTGGTTCAATTTCTGGTCCCTGCAGCCATGTAGCTCTGCTGAGTGGGCTGTTTTCCTTTTTTGCTGCGATGCAGGTATTCACCGAGGTTGAAACATTGGCCTTAATGTAGTTTTAGCGGTTCCCTTTTTCACATAAAATGAGGTTAGGCACATTAGCTAAAAACCTGGGGTTTCAGCTGGACTCCATTGCACTCTCTGCATTCATGTGTGCGAATACAATGCATATGCCAATGTCTATTTTTCCTGTCAAATCAGTGTTTTATACAACACATAAAAAATACATGTTGACCAATGTGGAAATCAAGAGAGGTTAAAATCCCACTAGATAAATAACATTTAAAATTAAGACATATAAAATGTAAAATATAAGAATACGACTAAATAATAAAGACATTATATGACAATATATCATTACAAAAATCACAAAGCTAAAGACAAAAGATGAACAAGTGAGTTCATGAAAAGAAATATTTAGGTATCTGGTTTAAAACATGCAGTAGCAACTATACCAGCATCCAGCCTTTAAAGATAAGGTAATTGAGTAAGATCCATATCGCCTACTTGTGTTTTCTCGACAGTCTCACTGGTGTACTGATCTGTACTGATTGTGGCTTGCAACGAGCCAAACGGCCAGGCTGAAGGAGGAGTTCATTACTTTTCTGACACTTCTTTTTTGGGCTGAACTGAGCTACATCTTCAGTTGCATGTGTGGAAAACTGTCCTGGTATCTGCAGCCAAGAATCCTTAGTATCACAGTGGTGAAACAAGTATTCAGTTTCTTTACTTGAATCATAAGGCTGCCATGATTCTACATTATCCGCATTGTCAGCAAATCTTGTGAAAAGACCAAAACCAACAATGTGTCTATGGCACAGAGGAATAAAATACATACACACAATACTTGTTAGTAGAATCAGTTCATTGTTGGTGTTCATTGTTGGTCTTTTCAGGTGATTTGTTGATAATAAGAAAAATGAAGAAAATATCAGCACCCCTCAGCAACATGCACATTTTCCTTTTAAATGTGTTATATAAATAGACATATTGTAAGATTATTATTACTGATGCATTCATGAGCTGCATTTTAATGTTGTACCCGGAGCTCATTTTATATGCCGCTGGGTAGCAGCAAATTAGTGCATATCACAAAAAAGGAAAACAAGAGAATGACAGAGAGGTTGACAGGGCTGAATTCTATAAAACAAGACTGGAAATCAAGATGTATTTCAGAGGACAACCAGTGACAGGACTGGGCTGTTGGGACGAGATGAATCACTTGAAGAAAGAGCTTCACTCATAATGAAAGTGATCATCGTGGTGCTGAGCCTCAGAGTGAGGCAGCAAATGGCATCGCAGATGTCAAACAGCTTTTCAATCCTTTTCCCGGGCTTTTAAGCAGACTAAACATATGGGTTGCATCCATTAGTGCAATAGACTGTATTCCTTTCAGTGCTCCTTTTTGCTCTGTTCTCTTGGCATTATGTGCAGCAACCCACTGTCAAAGTACAGATCTCAAATATATTCTGGACAGCATCAAGCTTTCTGTGGTGGCATTTGGCTACATTGCAGGCTGTAGCTACAGTAGAACCATAAACCCACAGTTTAACTTCCTATTTTTTTAAAAGTGTGTGTGTGTGTGTGTGTGTGTGTGTGTGTGAGAGAGAGAGAGAGTGTGTGAAAATAGTTGTGGCTGCAGCTCATTTGCATTTGATTTCCTACAGTTGAGGTTTGGTTCCCGCCAGTTTACCACAGCACTCACTCTACTTTACAGTCCTAGTCTCTGCCTCATTGTCACTGTTCTCTCTGCCAGAGCCATTGAAAAAAAGAAGAGGAAAAGTTCTTTTACGGGGGTCTGGAGGCTGTTCTCTTATGCAGCCTGCGAGTCAGTCAATGAGCCACCTGCTTGGCCTTCCTCATTGTTTTGGAGATGCACAGCACTTTGCCACCCCGCGGCAATAACAGAGCACATTAGTTTTCTCACAATCCTCAACTGGATTGCTGAAAGAAAGTAGCATTCAAAACAAAAAAACAGCAAATGTAATCATAGATCTCTCAAGCGGGCTTAGAAACATCTTCAAGGTGAAAATATGGATATTAGAGAAAAGTAATAAAGACCTATGTTTTTATTTTTATGTATACAAGATTTTTGATTGATGCATTTTGTGTTATAAATCAGCCAAACCAGAATGTGCAGAGGTCATACATATACTGTTAAGATCAGTTTATATCCCAGCATAGTGAAAGCCTTTTCTTTAATGTGGGTGAAGATAAAGCTCAAACTAATTAGTAAGTGGACCATTTCAGCTTTGATTGTCTTCCCTATATTCTATACCCAAAGGTCAAGAAAGACCTTTCATGCACCATCCATAAATCTATTCTGCTCTATATGAAGATATGATAATATGAAGAGGTACTCCTTGTAAATTCGAATCTTGCCTTATCATCAAATTCATACTCTGTGTTCTGTTTCAAAAGTAATCCAGTGATTGTTGTCCTTGCATCTATGGTTACAGTGCAAACAGAAACATCAAGTAGCTAATCCAGCATGACTTTTCGTGGTGTATCTTTGCCAAAATGAAAACAATTTAAGGCAAAGAAAAATGGGGCTCAGGTGTAGGGTACAGCCAAAATAACCATCCTGTTTTCATTGCCCAAGCATGACAGAATCTGTAGTGTCAAAATCTCAGAAGATAAGTATGATAAATGGCAATAAGTAATAGAAAAACAATAGCAATGACAAAATCCATGAGGATGGATAGATGTGTGTTTTCGTCTGACATTTTTTGGCATTACCAAGCCCCAGAGTGTCCAATGAATTTTGTTCTTGGACTTAGAACATTGACACTCTATCCATTTATAAACTGACATTTTTGACTGTTGAAGGTGCATACTGGTAAAACCATCAAACCCTTTCAAATTGCTTAAGAATTTTTTTTCTGCTAGTGACCTGTTAACTGATGCCATTTCTGAGTAGTCTATAACTGCAGCAACTGTAAATAGTATGGCATGCCTAGCTAACAGATGAGTGACAATGGCATGAGAAAAGTAAAACAAAGGGAATGAAATCAAGCAAAAGCAGCCTTAGGCTTAATAACCATACATGTAGTCGTCACCAAAACCATTTACCAAACCCAGGGACACAGCCTTTTCAGCAAGCAGCAGTCATCACTGATTTATACTTCACCCAAGGTAACGAAATGGCTCACAAAGCGCCATGAAGGCCTTACAATATTCTTTCTTTCTCTGCCTTGCTGTCTGAGTCTCTGGTTGTTTCTCTCTGTCACTATAATGTTATCACTCACTATCTTCTAACTGATGGTTTATCAGCATCTCACAAGCTGTGCCAAGGCAGCAGGCTGTTCACTGCATAGTAAAAGGTCTGTGTGGTGCTGGGTGCATGGGGAAGGGGGGGGGNATAGTCAGCATAGCAGGCAGTTCAAAAACTCATTACCTTGCAGCACATTATGGCCAAAGAGCGTCACAATTATAACTTTACTCACATTGCCTGTTTAGCCAGGGTTTACCTTCGTGTGTGACACCTGCGAGGCGGCTGTGTGTGGTGGCTGTGTGTGTGTAAGTGTGTGTGTTTGCACATAATCTGTGCAACTTCCTCAGCTTAATGCTGTCCCCATTCACTGTGCAGCACAGATAGCATAGCTTAGCCTCCAGCCAAAGCAAACCAGCTATATGTAGTGCCTGTTTAGTGCAGGTATAAATGATAGGACTTCCATTAAGAGGATGGACCACATTGCATAATGGCTTTATTACACAGCTGTCTGCTGCTGATTACTGATATGGCTTCACATTTACTGCCAACATGTAAACTGAATATTATTGTTGAATTTTTTTTTTTTACTTCCCCCCTCTCTTTTTATCGCTTCCTCTCATTTTCTCCCTCTGCCATTTTCTGCTTTCTTCCCTTTGCTGTCATGTTGTTCCTATCCATCTCTCTAATAAAGCAACAGTATTGCAGCATCTGCGGTGTGTGCCTTCAACCTGAGCGCCATCACCCAGGCCTTCAACGGGCCCTTCCGCTCCCAGGAGAACCCTCGCTCCACCTGGCTTCCCACACCCAACCCCATCCACAACTTCCAGGTTAGTTTAACCGGTTAACCACATCCAAATTATACTAAATCAATCCACATTGTTCTGAACACAGTTCAGTTGGCCATTTGTGATGAAACCACCATATTTTGCAAAGATGGTGCTTGTACTAAGAAACAGAGAAGCAACACTGAGTCCTTAAGTACATTTCTTTTAAGCATAAACAGGAAGAATTCTTGCCACTTTTAATAATTGCTAAAGTGTTTCTGCATACAGATGAACAAATTCAGAACCAAGTGAAAACAAGCCTCAAACCCAATAAACACATTTCCTTGTAACTTCAGTCGAAAGGATTTTGTTCTCCAAGGACATGTCTTCTCAGACAGGTTTTGCCCCCAGATGTATCATTCAAATGAAAACTCTCTGAAAGATGTTTTTTTAAATTAGCAAAACTGAACCATCTCTATTCAAGTATCTAGAACCATGCAACCGAGCATGGACACACTATGGTTACTTTACAGACTGAAATCAACAACAAAAAAATTAAATGGCTAGATCACTGCACAGGTCTATGGGCAGAAATGCCTGTGAAAAGAGTTCTTCTTCAGAGTAATTCTTTTACTTTCTCTGGAACTTATTACCTGTTCAGATTATCACTAAATAACATATTAAAGGTAACAAAGTCCAGTGTAGTACTGTAAGAATCTGCAAGATTGGTCATTATTTCTCAAGGAAAAATATAATATGAAAAAGTGATGCTAATTTAGATTTCGGATATCTAATAATATAGATATCAGTTACCTACTAAAATTGAAAAAGCATTGTTACTTCCATAACCATCTATATCTCCAAAGAAATCCAAAAATGCAATCTACGAACAAATCAATCTCTCATTTCAAGTCCCCAAGAATGAGCAGAAGCTGCAATCCACAGTTAAGCTCTACAACCCAAACAAAGCTTTCAGAAGGCTGTCATTTTATATTTGTTCTTCTGCAGTGTCTCATTAAATTGTTCTGTTGTCACATCACAATCACACTGTAGTTTTGCTCAGCTGAAAAAGTTACAATTACTGAGAAGAGAATGAAGAATTGAAACAATCTAGCCAGACACAGTGTATTGATTTAGTAAGTACAATGACGTGTAACAATGAGTGAGGTACACTGTTTGTT
>JAPMOB010225963.1:0-42719 GCA_029875015.1 Lepomis gibbosus | reverse complement strand
TTGTAACAGCAACTTTTTGTGCTTTTTAAAAACATTTACTGTATATTAAATTGATTTGAGATGGTGGTTTTAATAATAATGTTTATAATCAAAATTAAATGTCTTATAACTTTGTGAAAACTATTTTAAATTTCTGTATCATGTAAAAACTGAAAATTGTTGCCGGGGTTTTTGTTTTTGGTTGAATTATGTATAGATTTTGTAATGTATTGTTTTAAACATGTTTTGTAATATTTTTGCAAATCTCTTTCTGGACCCCAGGAAGAATAGCACCAGCTTTTGCTGTGCTAATGGGGATCCAAATAAATAAACAAATAAATAAATATGGATATGCACAACTATGACACAATTAGGGTAAAAAGTTATTATGCGATACAGAGTGAGGACACAATGCAACAGTGCCACAACCAAATCTGAAGGATTATTCCTGTCTGGGGATATTTATCCCTCCTAGACCTACAAAGATTCACTAAGTGCACAAATATGGTCATGTTTCACCCCTCTATACATGTGTGATGATTCTGTCAAATATTAGTTCAAATTAGGGAACTGCCTGTTTCTAATGTGACGTACCTTGTTACATTCTGACCCAAGTTTTCACCTCGCACATCAATCTAAAATATATTCAGTTTGTTTTCATGCTAATAAAATAGATTCTTTTCGCATTACACCAAATTAGACCTTACCTAGAAAGCTCACTGTGTTTCTTGTCAGTCTTGCTTTTTAAAGGTTCATTTTTTTTCATACAATTAAAGTATTTTGTGTCATGTGAACATGTTGAATTGATTTGTTCCCGTTAACTGTGAAGAAACTCATTGTATTAAAATAACACCAGCTTTGATAAAAACGTGCAGACAGATTTCTTCTCAGAGTCGAGGTGTTTGTTGCTGCCTGAGCCGTGGAAATGTTTTCTCCCCCAAATTAAATGCCAAAATGCGTATTTTGTTATTTTGATCTGAAGCCTCGATCCACAGGACGACTTCCTGATTTGCCTTCCAAATCTTTTACAAATCTCAGCTGTTAAATAAAACCACTTTCTGATCTTACACACTTGCATAAGGTTTGGTTAGGCATAAAACAACAATGGATAGGGTTAAAAAAAAAAACAGTGGTTTGTTAAGGTTAGGGGACTTTCATCATGAAGGTTACGATAATCCTGTGGATTTTGGGGTTCTCCAATCGGTACCATTGACGAGACACTGATATAAATCTGGAGTTGGTGGCTGCCCACTGCTCCCTTGAGGGATGGGTTAAATGCAGAGAATGAATTTTGCAACAAGTATGTGGCAATAAAGCTTATTCTTCTGAAGGAAAAACATGGCACCAGTTTCCTGTCTCACTACATCACCATGGTAATCCTCAAAAGTCAGTAAATGTTGTGTATTTCCTAATATATTCACATTTTTTTGGCATTTTTAACATTTTCCCGAATACGTGTAGTGCAGAGAAAAGATTCAGATTGTAACCAGCAACCTGATAACACTGGCAAAATGTGTCTAATACATGTGGAACAGGTTTTACTGAATGGTACGTATTATTTTACATAAAAAATATACTTTGCCTTGTAGTTGATGCTTTACCATTTACAATGTGCGCTTCCTAGGCAGCTGCCATTGTCGTGTGACGTTCGTTCAGCTGCTTCTCACGAAGTCGGGGAACAGAGTTTGAACTGCGTGTGGCGTTCCACGGTAGCCTATAGTTGGAGAAACGCCTGACGCTGTCCTATATCTTGGTATGAAGTCTCTGCATTGGCTTCCAGTTAATTTCAGAATTGATTTTAAGATTCTTTTACTAATTTAGTCCAGAATACTTATCAGATTTGCTGTTACCTTATGAACCTCCTAGAAGCCTCAGGTCCTCCTGTAGTGTTTTTTAAATTATTCTTAAAGCCTCAACTAAAACTCATGGTGACAAAGACACACCTATTTAACCAAGCTTTTGACTGAGCTGTATTTGATTTAGTTTAAACTTTATTTACTATATGTTTACTAATGATGGGCTGCTTGTCTAGTGCTTCTTTTTCTGGGGTTTTAGTGTTTTGGGGGTGGCGTGGATGAAACTCTATGAAACTCTGGATGTGTGGTCTCGATCTTCTGTTTGTCCCAGGCACTTATTCGTGGTTGGAGGGTTGGGCTAACGGGCGTTAAATGGGCTGGTATTATTACATTTGTTGTTGTTTTTAAACTATTGTTTTTAAATGGCTGTGTGAAGCACTTTGTATTACTTGTTGTGCTATATAAATAAAGATTGATTGATTGATTGAACAGCCTCAAACATCAGTGAAATCCCTTAAAGGTAATTTTTTAAAAAAGGTAAATTTCTGTCTGATTTTATTTGCTTGAACTCTTTTTTTAGTCCGTGTCCATTAGCGTCATAGAAATTGTGACACCCAAAAAACAGCTCTATCTAATCACAGACGTGGTTCTGGGTGCTTGTTCAGCTGACTTTTCTTCACCTGTTGGCAAACACAACTCAAACCAATCTCAGAACTTTCCAAGAACTCAAGCTTCCCTTTTTTTGTATTTTCATTTTTCATCTCATTCATTCGTCACATGTTCACTCCCATCTTTCCTTTTAAAAGGTTCAGTGTGTACGTTTTAGAGACATCTAGTGGTGAGGGTTGCGAACCAAAGGCTCACAAACCACTCACCCAAAGTCCTAATGGGTAAGTCATGCCACTCAGCAGCCATCTTGGTAACGCTTCCGGGACATAAAAACTACATGAGAACACTTACCAATCAAGTCTAATAGAAACTGCTGGGTTTAAAAAGTGTTTTTATACTTCTTCATGGGGATTTTAAGTGATTAAAACGGTCTTGTGTCCATCCCCCTTTTGACTCAATAAAAGTCGAACCTTCCACATATATTGGATTCATAACCCCTTGACTACACACAGCTGATCTCCATTAATTTAATTATGTTCTAAAACCAGCTGATTCCACCAGTGAGAACCTGGGTGTGTGTCCATTCAAAAATTAACATCTGCAAAAATAACCTTAACAATTTATGTCCAGATTTATCCTTCGCCTAGACATCTAGATGTATTTTGATCTGCAGATCGCTGAGAATTCAGTGTGTAATATTTGTAATGAACGATGAGGCAAAATGGCAAAATAAAATAAAGAGTTGCATATTTATTCACTAATTGGGCCTCAGTAATACAGGATTTAATCAAATTTAATGTATGTTGGATGTGAGAATGTCTTTTTTCTGCTCATTCAGGATACAAAAGGTATAAATCAAAACCAGGTCCACCAAAAACCATCTGAACACCAGGATCAGCTGGTCTGAACGAATGAGCCAAATAATCTGCAGGTGCTTCATTTCAGGTGCGCACACACACACACACACAGGTGGTGTTATTGCCTAGGAGTTTTTATTTTCTACAGGAATTTACAGCAAAAAAAGACTAACACTGTTGTTGCTAATATTCAAAAAGGTCCTGAAAATAAATTCTAGCACACTTTTTGACAGGTATTAAAAACACACACACCTCCCCCGCGTCAGCCCGCCCCATCTCTCACTCCAGTTTCCAGGGCAACTAAACATCACGTCAGAGAATTAAAAAAATAAAAAGGAAATACATACAGTATTTTCTGCAATGGCACAGAACGAAGGAAGTCGGGGCAGCATCACCCTTCAGTGTTTGTTTTAAGCTGCTTGGAGACCCGGATGTCAGGAAAGCTCTCAAAAATTTTCACATTTTTACATAGTTGTTGGAAAATTTCGGCCATTTGTTGTAAAGTCCAGCGTGGTGAGTCGCTCCCACCTGCACAGATGTTGGCTTGGACAGATGGGGTAGGACTACCTGCCAAGTTTCCAAATTTAGACTTGCAATTCTGCTCATCAGCTCAGTGCCCTCTGGATATCTGCAAATCTTAATTTCCTACTTAACGTGCTATGTTGGGTTGTGTATGGCATTAGCTCAGTCCATGGGGACTTGGTCTGGGAACCAGAGGGTCCTACAGTGACTGAAATCCTGTAAAAGCCTTAATGTGGTGTTCTTGTGATTCTGTCACACTTTGGAGAACTTATATATGAGACACATTAAAATTGAATGGTCAGAGCAGAATAGGCTGAGATATGCCAACTTTTAGTCACTAGCCGTAGCACACGAAGGATTCAGACGCCTCACATTTTATCATAAAAGCTCACATTCATCTAAAGGGTTATTGAATGCTGTACTTGTGAGCTGTGATGCAGCAGAGTTCAGCTGGTAGACAAAGAATTAAATGAATCAAGCAGGTCTCTTCCAAAGTTCCCTCTTTGTGCCTCAACATATAGTCTGCTCGCTGAGCCAAGAAAAGGAAGAAATGAAAGATGAAAAGATTAAATTTCCTGCTCAAGACTCTGGGAGATTACCTCTTGATTTATCTGCTGAGGCCTCATACTACAGTTTTATGAAATTAAAAGTGTGAATCTATCCTTTAAGTAAAAACTACACCTAAAAAATACTCAATTTCAAGAAAAACTTATGACTTGAAAATGTTAATCTATTAAGTAAAAGTGCATCTGAAAAAATTGAATATAATGGAAAAAGTTATTTTTCCCCAATAGTTTTCATTAAAAAATGAATCTTTCCTATATTAAGCCTTTTTTGTTTTAAGCTTGATGATTACAACTTGCAGCTCATGGAAATCAAAATTTAGAGAATTTAAATGTTGAAGTGAGAAGAGCTCTAATCAACTCAAAACATCCTTCAAAAGGTTTCCCGAGCCTTTAATCTGTCTGGTTCAGTAAAGTTTAAATGAACTTTTCCACAATATTAAAATGTTTTGAGATGCACCTGTATTATAAGCAAAAAAAAAAATTAAACAATAAAAGGAAAAATGTCTCCCATGAGTTTTGTACTGACATACAGACGTATATTTTATTGTTAAATTATTAATACTGATGCATTAATGATAAGATTTAGGGTGAACTAATGGCAGAAATATTAGCAGCAATTGAATATAATAATCATAAGTATGTTTTCATTTGTGTATAATCACAAAATAAGAATCATTTTATTTCAATTCAACTTTCAGCTGATTAAAATCTGCAGCCTCACTGCTAGAGGCCATAAACTGCATGTATACATACTGTCGGGTGCGTCATATTTTATTAACTGATTATAAACTGTAGCTCAAGGACCACAAACACAGGATTCTACGCTTCCCATAATTCAGTCTTCTGTTAGACCCTTCTTTCCTGGTAAACAAAACCTTTTGCTGTGTCTGCTATATTTTAAACAGTGAACACAGGAAGTTAATTGGTGCTTATAACCCTATAAACTCTGTTTCCAGTAACTATGGAGGTTAGAGGGTTTGTTATTCCCCTCAGGTTTCTACAGTTGTCTGTTGTGCAGACTGTGCAAAGCCCTCTATAAATAAAGTTTACTTGAACATCGGGTTGTCCATGCAGATTAAAACAAAGACCAAAAAAAAAAATGAATACTTGCAAGCGTTGGTGGCCCCAAGTGATTCCAGTGGTTTGATGCCACCTTCCCCGTGTCAACCAGGATGTAACATCCGTCCCTGTGCAGCCTCTGTCCTTTCGAGAGGGACAGTAACTGCCAGAAATTAATCTTAAAATCATCATAGTTTTTTTTTATTATAAAAAGGCAAGGCATCAAGCATTCCCAAACATCCCAGACTGTGAACCGTAACCGTGCCAACTGCTGTCCATAAATGAAGGACCTGGTGAAAACTTCCCATTTTTAGCCTTTGGGGACATTTTAGAATAATTAGATTTATACAAAGGACGAAAGAAAGTATTTTTATTCTACTGTGCACAAGCTGAAAGTGCCTTTATGTTCATTACCATAAAGCCAAACTGTCCTAAAAAACTGTTAACACTTGGAAAAATATCTACAGTACAGTCATCTAGATTAGATGCAAAAAAATGCTTTTATTTGCTCGTGTAAATATATAAGTTGGGTAAAAATTGTGAACTTTATGGAACCAGAGGGGAGGGCTGATTGAGAAGCTGCAGTTCATCCACAAGGAGGCAGAAGAAGAAGAAATAAAAGTGCACTGGAAAAAAAAAAAGCAACCAGATTTACAAGCCGTTTAATCTTGAATTCAGTCTTAAAATCATACAAAAGGGAGCGAAAAGGGTCAAAAAGGGGCCACAATTTGACTTTCATCTTGACAAAAGATTGGATGTCTTCAGGATCCCATCAAGTGTTAGTGAAAGAAATTCAGATACATCAGAATAAATAGAATATTTCACCTTTTTCCAATAAAGTGAGGGCTAAATACAAGATTAACGGACTTGCAGAGGTGAACATTTTGGGAGGAAGGCAGATGGAGGGAGGGAGGTGAAAAAGAGGCAAGAAAAGAAACAGAGAATGAAGATATACATAATAGCTGTAATGATCCACTGTATTAGTTAATAGGGTGTTATTAAAGCACTACAGACTAGGTGTGTCGGCTGCCTGCCACACTGAGCGTCATGGTCTCTAATATGCAGCAGTGCGCTACGTTAATGTGTAATAAATCATTTACACAAACAAAAATCCCCCACTTCTAGCTATTACATCTGCTTAGCAAAAAAAGAAGAATAAAACAAATAAATAAAATAACACAGAAAAAAAAACATAAGTGAGCCTTCAAACCGCATCTTTAATGATAAATCAAACCCCGTCTTTTTTCAAAATTTGATGGCTACTGTTTTCTTTTCCTCTAAAAGATAATACAGAAGTAGTTTTGATGCAAGATTTGTTATTATTATTACTTTTTTTGCTTGTTTGTGTTTTGTTTTTTGTTTTTTTTAGAAAAAAAAATCTGTTTCTTCTTGAAGCGCACTTCCTACTTCCTCTTGGTCCGGTGGCGGTGTCTGATTGGCCCGTTAGTCATCGTCGTCGTCGACCACGGGGTCCGTGTCCCAGCACGTGATGTCAATCTCTGAACACACAAACATATTTTTGCTGAGTTACTCTAAGACATTATTTATTTCCGGTATATTGTTGAAATGTGGTGGTTATACAGAGGGGTGTTTCTGTTATTTTGTCTACCCTCGTTGATATAAACGGGGTGGACAAAATAATAGAAACCCCTCAAAACACCTCCAAATACGCCAATTAAGAATTCACTGTCATTTTCAGGGATCTCACCTGGTGGCTTGTTATAAAAGACCGGTGCAGGTTTAGCTGAGGACTCCTCTGATTGGCCAAATTCTTCCTCCTGTGATTGGCTGAAATAGCCCTCACTGGCCTATAAAAACAAAGAGAGAGAAAAAAAACTATTAAGAAAAAGAGAGAAAGACAGAAACCCTTTTCTGAATGCAGCATTAACATGTCTGACCTGAGTCCCTTCTTTCAGCAGCGTCTCCCCATTGGTCATCAGCAGCTGTCCATCAACAAGCTCCTGCCCTTCCCCGGATGCATGCTGCAGTGCATGCTGGTAGCTGAGGGTCATCTGGTCGGAAGCTGTCACGTCCACCAGACTGGAGGGGTCGTCTTCGGCGCTGGCGGCCGAGCAAAGGGTCCCGTCCATCATCTCATCGAAGCTGAGCAGGGGCTGAGGCTTGCCGCAGGCGGTGGCGGTGCTTGGCGGGACGTCATCATGAAGGTTATCGCCGTCGCCCATCAGATCCACCAGATTGGGTGACTGGGAGGTAAGGGAGGCATTGGGGGGAGGGCCACAGTTGCTGTCCCACAGGTCGACCAGGCTGTCTTGCCCGGACTCCCACACGGAGAAGTCGGAGGAGTCGCGGGCCTGCGGGGCGACGCTCTGCACGGGCTTGGTGGGTGTCGACTCCTGGACCAGCGGTTTCTTCTCCTGCTGTGGCACCGAATCTGTTGGAGAAAAAAAGGCAAAATACCAATTTAACTATTTCCTAATATTATGTTTTAACTCAGTGCAGGTGTGTGTGAAAGAAAAAACAGATTTGTGTTGTACAAACATACAGGGGGAGAGGATTTATTGAAATATATAAATATAAGATTGACAAAATATAAACAATATAAAAGAATAATAATACGTGCAATATGGCCGTTACTGGTTATATATAAACCGTACTAACTAAAAGCATCTCACACAGGCAACCAGTTGTTTTTTTTTCCTTTTACAGGAGATAAAATACATGAAACAGCATTAGCTAAAAAGACAGCTAACTTTATTTCGACGCTACGGTGTGACTGCACACTCATGTTCAACCCCGTCTATCCATGACCAGCCTTGTGAGTGTGTTGTGGTTTTGCCAGTCTCTCTGTGTGTGGTGTGGGCGTGGTCTTCCCAGGTTCCTGGCTCTCAGGACAGCTGCAGACTGGCTTAAAGACTCTGTACACCTGACTGTCAGCGCCAGATTGTTGTTCTCACTTCAGTGACGGCCAACCCTCTTGAGGACGTCTAATGATTTACCTTGTTTTTGTGAAAGAACCTAGAGTAACGTGTTATTCTCTGTCTGCTTCAGCGCCTGTGCTCACGAAGACTTTTGACCTAATCAAATGCTGGTGCGCCCGGGCCTTTAGGAAGAGAGCTCCATCTCTGCACAGAAACCAACACTGACGTCGAAAACACACGGTTTCATTCTTACCCCACTCATCTCTGCAGTCCTCCTCCTCCCTGCTGAAGTCCTCTTTGATGGGCGTGGTGACTATTTTAGGAATGGGTGACACGGCGGCCATGTTGCGCTCTGTGCTCATTTCGTTGTCGTCGTCGCCTGAAGGGACAGAATGGCACAACATCGAAAAGGGACAGAGCAAAAGTCTTCACCAGAATCCCCCTAGAACAACACAATTACACTCGTAATGCAGGTGTGTTGAACTGACGCAGAATCTCGCTCCTTATCTGAAAATAACTGTAGATGTCAATTTTGTCGCCACAGACACCAGATTTAAAACCAGAGAGATTTACCTGGCGATGAGAAGCTTAATCAGCATTGTGAGAACTCGTTTGGCTTGAATGTAATGGACGTTCATTTATATGAAGTCCCCTCAACTTTCTTCTTTTAATATACCCTGAATCAAATGATGCTGATAGGAAGCTTCAAAACTGTCTGATTTTCTAACATCCACGGTCACGTTCTGTGTTAATTCAACACAACAGTGCACAGAATCACTGCACAGAACCAGCGAACAGACAGATACAGTCACAGAGCCTGTTTCCGGACCTTTGAACCACTGAACTCTCATAATTCAAACATCATGTGTTGCCCCTGTGACTTTTCCTCAGTCGATGAGCCAATCAGACTCTTTGTGGATGGGACTAAATAGGTGACATTAAAAGTTTTATTTTGATGGGCACCAAAGTGAAAGAGGCGAATCTACCAAAGTTGCCTTTTGCATCCTGTAGCGGAGACCCAATCATGGTGCAAAAATATGAACTTTAATGTTCAGTCCTGTGTGCAAAAGCGGCCTGTTTCATAGATTTTTGGGCATGCTAGCAGCTTTGCTCTATGGATGGCAATGTCAGTCTGCAGATCTATTAATTAAATTTTATTTATTTAGTAATCTCACTGCACTTTTCACATGGAGCACATCTAGACCGACCAGTCGGCTGGTCTACCTCTTCAGTTCAGACTGAAATATTTTGGTAAAGAGTAGGAATCCGAATAACTGGCAGTTAGTGAAATGCTGGTGTGCGTGTAGGCAGCCTGTTAGCTCATCGGCTAGCAAGGTTGCAAGTGGACAATCTTAAAAAGGTAGGTGAGCCATGAGTCGGGTTTTGTTAGTGACTCCCAAACCAAAAAGGTTTCAGACTCAGAATGGGTTTGTTTTTAATGTACTATAGGTAGAACACAATACAGATACTGCTAGCATCAATGTTCCAAAAGCACTTACAGATCTTTTTGATATAAACACAAACCAAAGGCCAGATTTAGTCGCTTTTCTGACTTGATATTCAAGGATCCTCACTTTTTTACTGCTTTGCTAGTAAATTGGTTTATGGCCAAAGATCTGCAAAACTAATGACATTTCCATTAGCCTCAGCTGTACTTTCTGTTTAGTGCTAATTTGCAAGTATTAGCATGCTGACAATAATAAACATCAGCATGTTAGCATTTAGCACACAGTACCGCCGTGCCTAATTACAGCCTCACAGAGCCGCTAGCATGTCTGTAAACTCTTAGTCTTGGTTTTGTTGCTTTGTCTTATTTCGTTTGACATTTATTTAAATATCATAATAGAGTGCCTGAGCAGTAGCCTTGCAAACACTGATTTTTAAGACTTAAGTGTAACAAACACGGTGCACGTTGCCATGTAACACTTGGTGCCTACTGCACAAACTGGACACGTCTTATGAAGAGCAACCGGGAGAGTTGAAGCAAAACGATACTGGATACGACCAACAAAGAAAGGGTATCCAACACAATCACTATAAACAGCCATCAGATATCCTCTGAACATTCATCATTATGCCATCACTGTATACGAACACTTTGTTGGTGAGCCGCTGTCACAATACTGACACCACATCCAAGAACTCATTGTGACAAACATCAACACAAGTGTCAGTTACAGTCAAGAGAATCACAATGACACTGTCACTCTTTCTCAGATGTTCGATGATTTCATGCTTGTTGACGTCAGACGTCCTGTTCAGAGAGTAGGACAAGATTTCCCAGAGGAACATGAACACGGTAGACCACAGACGGAGAACAACACAGTCACTTGAAACAACGGCTGACGGAGATGTATGATCCAGCTCTGCAGGGTCTTGCATGGGTGGGTTCTCCAATTCACCTGGTAGTGTTTCATAAAACTGATCTTTTACTGATAATGGAAACCAGTTTAGAACATTGCCAATACCATTTTAATGTAAAAGAGAAGCACTGAATTTAGAGAGAGCTGTCTTTGTTGACATGGAAGAACTGGTTCTGTGCCCACCCAGCATAATATCTGCCATTACAGCACCTACAGACATGCAATAACACGCACTGCAGATCATAAAGGTTGTCTGCATGATTTTGCCTGGTAAATATATTATTGCTGAACATTTTCCAAAACATTTCATATGTTTTTTCAAGTCAAGTCTTTCAAGTTCTACCTTAGCTTTAGTGGTGTCTAGCCATGCAAATAGTTTGGGTGTCTTTTATCCAGGTTTTCAGATATTTGTCTCTGAGATTTCCGCCCCCATCCTGAAACAATGGACCATCTCTTTCAGAAACTGTCCTTGTTACACTGGACAATCCAAAGTAAAGGGATATATAATTAAAAAAACACTTTGAGGTAGATATCTCAAAATCTAAGTAAATAAAAACAAAACTATCTGCATGGGTAGCTACATTTATTTTGTTAAGCCTTAAAACGAATAAACATTTAATTGCCTTGACGTTCACAGTATTGTTTTGTACAGCAGTACAAACATTTGGGAAAACTCGTCTTGGTTGAAGGCATTTAGAACATCATATTTGGCACCTTGCTGCTAAAGAGCAAACATTTAAACAGAAACAAAGTCAAATTATCCTTGTTTTTATTGTCTGTTTTGTAAAGTTACCACAAGTCTTGGATGTAGGAGATTTCTTAAGGAAGTTAGGTCAATGTAAAAACATATGTCGTGCTCTGGAAATTGGTCCGCAGTAACTTCAGGTGTTTGATACTTGACAGACTGCTTGACAACTAGATCAACTCCACACAGGTCAAAGGGCAAAGATCCAAAATAAGTCAAAGGCCAACAAACAACGGTGGCGACTGACGGACGGTTTGACGACGCCACATCCAAACATTCGTACGCAAACACTCACAGGTTGGTCAGTTGGTCAGGATTAAAAGCAGCAGGAGGAATGTGTTTTTGGGTGGGTGTGTGCAGGAAGGTGATGCAGTCCAGGATCAGAGCCATGAGATTGAGGGTCAGGAGGAAGGTGAAAAAAACAAACAAGATTATGTAGTTGAAGTCACAGCTCTTTATCCCTGAGAGAAATAAAATGATCTTGTTGGTAATTTAAACCAAAAAATATTGGGGAAAAACAGAAACATTTACAAAAAAATAATTTATGGACGACATCTAGAAAGATGAAGACCGAGTGGACGACAACAGCTATCACACAAACCGACAAACAGCTTTATGGTTTACAACCATTAAGGATATTTAATCATTTACTGGTAGGTAGTGAGATGCTAGTGTGCGTGTTCGACTCAAGGTTGCAAGTGGTTGGTGAGCCATGAGACAGGTTTTGGTAATGACTCCCAAACCAAAAAGGTTTAAGGCTCAGAATGGGTTTGATTTTAATATACTAAAGGTAGAACACAATGCAGACGCTGCTAGCATCAGTAGCTGAAGTACTTTGGCAGTTATTTGGTTTTTAGTTTTTAATAAAGTTGTGAGCTACTGCGAAATGCTACAACTGTTACTGTACTACCTTAAACGCTGTTTGTTATTGTCAAAAAATCCCATGGAATGACCAAAACCAAAAAGCACACAGATTCATTCTGCAAAAAGTTTTGTGCATTTGTAGGAGACTGTTTCCAGAGGCAGATGAATCCACATTTGGTTCTGGTATTTTGGTACATATGGTTTGGTATTGAGTAGAAAGCAGTAATATGGTGAGTGTGGGACACACTGCTACGTTTCTTTTTTAAAACAGAGTTTTATTGGCAACAATCTCCGTACAGACCAGCATTTTAACTGATCTCTATTTTAAAATGACTGAAAACGCGTATCTAGTGGCCGTTCATGTACACTGTTCATGCGTGTGTCGGTTTTAACAGTAAGCAGATTGTCTACTCTGCAGAAGATTTGGTGAAAGAATAAAGTTTTACTCGAGACAAAGAACCACACCAGATTTTTCCTCACTGATGGGTTTTAACAGTTTCTATGGCTCAGAGGAAGAATATATATCTGTTATGGTTTTTGGTCAGTTCTGCATTGGTTTCTTCGTTTTCTATTTAATTTTCTTGAAATTCATCCCTGTGTTAATATGTACTTTATTTCCCGTTTTATTTTGTTGTGTTCTTTCTCTTGTATCTTGTCTAGCTTTGCTTTCTGACTGCGTTAATTTCCCCTGATTGTGTCCACCTGGGCCTCATCTCATAACCTCCCTCTTGGTTATTTAGGTCTGCATGTTCCCTTTGACTTTGATGGATGATTTTTCTGTCGTGTTTGGTTTTACTTTTTGGATTTAATGCTTGTTGGATTTCAGTGTCTTCTTGTTCTTTGGATTTATTTTTCCCTGGACTCCCGTTTTCCTATAAGTTACCATGAATACCAATGACCTGTACCTGCTTGACCTCAGGGTCTGCATTGGGGGCCCAAATCCGTTTCCAGTGTCTGTGCTTGACATAATATAACAATATCAGGCTGTAATACACACACAGTAATTGTTAGCGGGATACATTCCCTGTTGTTTTGGGTCTTTTTATGGGATTTCTTGACAAGAAGAAAAATATGAAAGATCCCCTGACTTACCCTTCAACATCGATCATTTCAAATATGAGAATGAGCTTCTTTAAACTGCAATGTAAGGAAGTCAGGGGAAGATGCCGTTCAGTGTAAGGGATCGGAGGGTAGGGTTGGGGTTAAATTCAGTGGGAGGTGATTTTAACGGGTGGTGTGTAAATGTGTGAGGTGCAGAAGTGCGTACGTACTAAGTGGAGTGGATTACAAAAATGAAGTGCAAAAACTGAGATGATGAAAATGCATGTGGACTGTAAAAGTCAAACCATGTTGTGTCTGAAAGGCGTCATCTAGCGCAGTGGTTCTCAAAGTCAAGGTCTGGGGACCCCAGGTGTCCGTGAGGGGGGATCTCCAGCAAAAAGCGGAATCACTTATTTTCATTATAAGTCCATCTACAAGTGACATAGTGACCGAACAAATGACTATTTTGGTCATGAATTTCATTCACTTTCTGGAATAAGAAGAAGATGGAATAAAAGATCTAAAGCCAAAATCTTATCAAAAGGGGGTCCGTGGTCTAATATGGGTCAGTTTTGGGGTCCTTGATGAGAATAAGTTTGAGAACCACTGATCTAGCATTACAGTCACCTCTGTTATATTTCCAGGTAGAAATACACACTGATTCCTGATTATTCGAAATTACTTTTCAATTAAAAAGTCCTGTACATGTTTGTCACTTGTGCCCAAATTCAAAGTGGAGTCTCTGTGGAGTATTTGGAAGTTTACCTGAACACTAGTATCCTGATGTAATCCGGTTATTGGTGTTTTCAGGTTGTGTTTTTGCATGTAAACATAACCTGGTCTATAACCCTGGATAAGAAGACAATGGGAACATTTTCATATATTTGTATATTCTCACATCTTATTCTCATTTTTCTTTAGGTTTGTGTTCCAAGTCGATTTATCATGTTCATGTGAGATTTGAGCCCCTAAAATTTCTATATAAGGCTCTGTTTCATTTCTAAGGCTAGATTTTTTTTTTAGCATTAAGCCAGTTTTATTTTCCTAAATTAGACATTCAGTATTAGTAAATTTCAAGTTATCAGCAGTTAGCAATTAAAGATTAAGTTATTTTATTCCAGCAACAAAGCTGTCCCATACTGATGGGAAAAAAATAACTTTAAAAGATGCTGGCCAAAAAAAAATGCCTGTTCTTAAGTCATAACAACACAGGAGAGGAAAAAAATTCAGATGTAGAGAATGCATCTCCAGAATTTATTTTTCCTCACTTGGCTCTCAGGGCTTCTCTACATTTGAATTTCAAGGTCAGATTAGTATTTTTTTCCTGTATGGACAGGCTATCTGCACGACTCGTACGACAGGTTTCTAATCGCTTCTACATGTCAATAGAGAGCCAAAGTCACTCGCTTCCGCTTCCGGCCCATGGGACCTTATTCCAGAGAAAATAAGTTCAGTAGTCAATGGCGAGACAACTTATTCTTTTAATCCTGTGAATCTTTTAATCCTCTGAATTACACACATGATGTCTGTCAATTTAAAAGTTCATTTTGTCAGTCAAGAAAGTCGGAGTTAGTCATAAAACAGTAAAGTTACATTACCGTTCAATGAATGTATTTTCACAGTTTGATACATCAACAGTTTTACATCAAACTGTGATTTTCTTAATTTTTAAATGTACATTTTATGAGTTGTCCCTTGCCATTGACTACCGTACATATTTTTTCTGAAGTAAGGTCTCATGGTGGTCCGCCAGATGGGGAGGGACTCTCTAAAACAAATCTTTTCATACGAGTTACACTTGCATGAGGACCACTGTCAGAGTACTCCAATAGATCACTAGACACTGTCTTGTCATGTATAGGATTTGTTTGTTTTTTGCTTTTGCAAAAGACACAATCAGGAATCAAGATTAAGTTAGAATAATGTATACAAGAAGAACAACAAGACTTCTTGCGTTTCATGTCAACGTGAAGCCCAGAGCATGATCAAAAACACAATAAGGCTCAAAACTGAGACACTAGTGTGCTAACATGCTCGGTCACATTTTCAATTCACATGCAGTTTCATCCTCTTTGAGGGGATTCGTGTCTGGGGAGAGATGTTCGATCAAGCTGTCGGTGTCCGTCTGCCGTCTTCTTCTGCTGTTTATCGGTTATGTGCTGTACCTACCGGCTGCAGCGGCGGGCTGCGTCCGTGCATGTGGCGGGGTGCGGAGGGGCGACACGCCCCGGGGTGGGGGAGTCGGACTGGGACTGCTGGGACTGTGCTGCTGCTTCAAGAACGGGCTGTCCAAACGGCCTGGCGGTCAGGACAACACACAGCCACGCACACCCAAACACGGAGATCCAAACACACAAAAACATGTAACAAAGACACGAAGCGACGCAACAGGACAGAGAGATGTGGTGAAGACGGACAAGACAAAGACGGACAAAAAGCAAGAGAGGGAGGGAGAGTAGAAGGACGAGAGGAAAGATCCGAGTCAAGACAAAAGAGGTTCAGCCCCCAGAGGAAGAAAGGTAGAAGCAGAGAGGATTGTGGGGAAGGCAGAGAGTCCCATGGAAACACATGAAGAAAAAAGAAACAGGTGGAGAAGTGCCAGAGAAGGAAATTAAAGAAGTCGTTCATACAAAATTATGCAAAATGGAGAAATCAAAGTGTGGAGGAGTGGGTGAAATAAATAAATATGGAAGGAAGTGAGTGGAATAAGAAAGAAGGAATGAGGTTGGTGAACACAAACAGTGGGGTCAAATGAGTGTAGAGGTGGCAGAAGAAAACCCGCGAGGAAGAAAGAGACAGAAAGGAAAAAGGAAAGAGAAAGAAAAGTGGTTAGTGTGGCTTTAAACACACTGACTGTCGACAGCTTCCAGTTTGGCAGAAATTAACTGCTGATGGAGTTTGTTGAATCTCAGAAAAGAAAAAACATGATTTAGAATCCCTGCTTAGAGACAATAGACGTTGGTGTTTGGAAGACATGAATCTCCTGCTTCTTTGCATGTTAGCAAATAACACGTTATGATGTTGTCATCGTATGCTTTGCAAAATAACTGCTTCATGATTACGCAGCATTAAGGAGGCTTGTATGTGGAGTAGGGATTTCTAGCACATCTTCACCTACTTCACCACCTTCTGAAGAAAACTGTAGAATGTAGAACCACTTATATTCAGCCTGAAATCAAGGGCAAGAAAAAGTCTGTATAGCCCTTACAGCTGCTCGTAAAGCTTATTGAGTCAGAGGACGCTGTTTGTAGAGATTTTAGTGAGAAAACATCTGTAAAAGTGGGGGTGAACAGGCTGGAGGAGGGCCGGCTTCCACCCATCACCCGGTGGAAATTACACCCTCGCCACTCAAATTATGGCTCTCTGTTGGAAGCAGGGTCATGACAAACACTAACGCTGCAGACAAACAACGTACAATATATAAATAAGCAAATTAAAATCAAAATCACGTTTAAAAAAGGGTCAATATTTGTTTGCAACAGTGAGAAAAGAGATTGGTGGTTTTACAGCAGGAGAAAAGTCTTTCCTCTTGCTCATGAATTATTTTTCAAAAACCTTTTGCGATAAATGAAAAACTTAAGGTCTGGTTCTAATAAAGCAGCAGCTGAGGAGATGTTGAATTAGGGCTGAATGATTAATCATTTTCAAAATCGAAATTGCATTTTGAAAGAACGCGATTAACTAATCGTGAAGATGGCGATTAAAATGGAGGTTAATCATACGGAGCATCTGGCCCGTTTTAAACAGTGATGCAGTTACTGCGAAGGGTGTTTTATTTTGAAAATCCGGATTCTCTATGCCGTTTCCTTGTCTGCTCTGTGCTGCTTGACGTGGTTTCAGTCAAAAATAGACTGGCAGTGAATATCGAACTTTAGCAAAGCATCAGTTTAAAAAAAATTGCAAATCGAATTGTAATCTCAATACCTGGCAGGAAAATCACAGATAGATGTTTTTCACCAAACCATTCAGGCCTATGTTGAATGTAATTAACGGCGTGGTGAACTCCACCCACTGCCTCCATCTTTCCTCCACTCCTGGAGTCTCCCTCAGGTGCTTCATCTCTCCATCACAGACTTCACCATGATCCTGGACAGGACGCGTCTCACGCCTGAGATCGGAGCAGTCTGTACTTTCAACAAGGTATCAGTGGCCGGTGGCGGAAAGTAAAGTACATTTACTGAAGTACTGTGCGCAAGTACAACTTTGAAGTATTTGTACTTTAATTTATCCAATCTCTCTCTTTTTGTATCATATTTAAATGTGTACAAATTGACTTGCCTTGTGTCTGTCTTTAACTTGTGACCCTTTAGAGGGGCCCAACCCCTAGGTTGGGAACCACTGGACTACCCTAACTAATGTCATAAAATAATATCTCTCTTTACTGCTCATATACTACATTACATACTTCAGACTACAGGTACATTTGGCTGGCAATACTTTGGTACGTTTTGAATGTCTTTACTTGTAATGGAGTACTTTTACCAAAGTAAACAATCTGAGTACTTATTCCACCACTGCTGGAGGCAGATATTTGCTTTTTTTGAAGACTTAAGTGCAACTCTGTTATCTCTCCTTGTAAAATTATGGCACAAATGAACCTGGAATATGCATTCTTGCAAAACACTTTAACTGGAAATGTTAAATTTTGAGGATGTAAACATGTTTGTTTACAGCCGGTGTGTCCCTTCCTGTCCTGTTTTTTTTTAAACTGTGGATGGAAAGATGAACTCAGCTTTCCTTACTGTGAGTTAAGCTTTTTGTTTTCTCCACAAACATGTAGAATAATTAGTATAAACTTCTTAATGGTTAACAGATTTTAGAGCACCCCCGTTGTCTGGTCTTCAAAAAGCCTTGTATGCTGTTTTTATTCTCTTTTGTTCAGTGTTTTGTTTCTTTCAGTTTTACATGGAATGCTTAGAAGATAATTGTTAGGTGAGTTTTAAAGTGTTTACCGGTCCTGTGGATGGACACGGGCGAGGTGTCGACGCTGATGGTCATGGCTCTCTCCTTCTGCTTGAAAAACTCTCGAGGGTTTCCTGACCGCTGAGCGATGATGGCCTTTGCCTCCTGGAAACACACACACAGATAAATATAGACTACACAACAGTCTGTATTCATCTGATGTTTAGCACGAGGAACAGCTAATAAACAATGCTTTATCATATATTTACCGTGCGATACATTAATCTTTTTATCCTTTAAACGTGTGGCTATTCCCAAAAGACATTGTTCCAACCTGAAGTATTCAATTTTCCTTAAAAATCATCATCAGGTGCAGTTTTATTTGGTATTTAGTTGCTGTTATTTCTGTTATATACTATCAGTGAATATCCAGGTTTTATTTAGCTGTCTATAAAAAATATTCCTTTTAAATTTTCTGTACAGATCAGATTACGGTTCCATCCTTCCACTAACTCCTTAAAACATTTGTCTTTAGATGTTGTTGCTGACTTTAATGAAGTAGTTTGCAGGTTTTTCTTTTGCATATTTTGACGTTTGTCTTTCAGACTCACCTCCACCTCAGACTCCTTCTTGTCCAGGTTGAGGTCCTCGATGCTCGGCTCTGCTGCCTGAAGAGAAGAATAATACAGATGAAGATTTAAAAGAAACAAACAAAAAAAAACCCTGCGTGCAAAACGGTAATTTAAGGATTTAAACCTAAAGCACTAAAACAGATGGATGTTCAGACTCTACATGAATCCCGAATGACCGAACACAAATCCAGCTCATAAAGCAGAAGAGAGTCATCACGAGACGCCACCAGCGAGGGGCGACAGACGCTGCGCTTGTTTCTGCCAGCATCACATGGAGGTGCAAAGATCAACACCACAGAGAAACTACAGTATCGAATGACGAGGAATGAAATCAAAAAGGAAGCTTTTCTGGGAGCAATTTTTCACCTAATGATTGACTTTGATTTGAGTTTTAGTTTGAGCACATTGTCTCCTACGTTTTGAGCCATCCAGACCTCCCAGGTCGTCTAACAGCTGTAAACTTTATGTCTCAAGGTTTAATAAAAATTTATTTTTTACACACAGAACTCCTGAAGACGTGATCATTGACTTTTTTAGACCTTTCTGAACACTACATAGACTGCGATTTAATACGTTTCATGAACATGATACAGAACAAAGAATGGAACCGGAATTCAGTAAGAATGGTACAACCTGGAATTATTTATTATTACATTCCATTATTTCAGTACTTCACAGTATATAACAGTAATTCCTAATGATATAATTACCTAACGCTACCTGGACCTGGATTAGTGGCAGTAAATGGATCAATGGATTAACCATTTTAGAATGATTCATTCATTTAAGTTTAATGAAGTATTTACAAAATCAAATCTAGAGAAAAAAAATCAATACTTTTGAGAATTTCATTTTTGAGGAAATTTAATGCTTTTAAATACTTTTAAAGACCTGTAAATAAAGCATCAAAACATTAATTTTTCTGTAGTCTCTTATTTATGATTATTGTATCTTACCCATCAAACACAAAAGAGGTGTACAGTATCAGTTAGAGACTCTGCTATCTTGTTGCAGCGCCCCTAGAAAACGATTACAGTTCCTTGTGGCGTGATTATTTGGGGAAGCAGTCCAGTCACTGACAGCCTACTGGATTCTCCTCCACTTCCATCAATAACAAACAATGCTTAAAGTTCCTTGTGCAAGACAATCAAACCTCTGTGTGTTTGAACTCACCACAGGGACAGAGTTTAAGATGTTCAGAAGATTAGTTGAAATATCACAGCTGTGCTCCAATGCAGCAGGAAGCTGATTGCAAGATGTTCTAATGGTTTTATGTCTGCTTGTAAAAATAAACCACACGCGCACACTCATGGACTGATGGATACTGACACTGCCAGACTTAAATTTTTTGTAAAGCACACACACACCGTAAAATCACTCTCTTCAAAAACAAACCCCGCTGTCAGACAAATTGATTTCATTTTTGTGCCGTGGCGTGACTCTGGTACAAAAATCAGAGCCGTGAAAGCCACGTCTTCATGGTGTTTTGGGGGCGAGAAGTGATGCTTTGATGGGCAGAGGAAGCAGAAACAGGAACAACTAAAATCAACTACATAAACACTTGTAACACCAAGGAACGAGTCTCCAGAAATAAGGAGAAATTACTTTGCTATCACACAAGAGTAAGTAGAGTTTTGTAATTTTTAATGATAGGAGTGTTATCTTGAATAAACTCAGGCATAAATGCAGATAGAACAGATGTGCACATGTGGTCTGGTGGGACGGATGAGTAACATAAATTAATTGAACACTAAGTAAACTTAAATTATGTTGTAATCAGCAATGAATTAATGACCAGCAGAGTCATTATTCCTGATTTCAATGGGAAAACAAACACAAAACACCGAAACTTACCATGGAGGTCTGGTCCCGCAACCTCTCTCTGGCCTCTTCCTCCTCCTGCAGCTTCTTCCTTTTCTCACACACATAAACATATAGATTAGATCATACTTTACACTCCTGAGATTTAATGGGATTTAAGTCATGTTTTAAATCAAACATGTGTCAAACACAACCCAAAAAACTCAACCAAATGGTAAATCTCAGAGTTTAAGATCATTTTCTAAAAGCAGTCACGTTTCCCAAAGCAGATATTTAGAACAAGTGCATGCAGTTAAAAGTCAAGGATGCTGATGATACTTCGCATATTTAACTGCTGTGCTGTATATTAAACATACCGACTTCCCAAAGAGGTAAATGTTGTAAAGGCACAAAGAAATGTCTACAGCTTTCAGCTTGCTGCTATTTATTTTATTTATGGTTTAGTAGGGACTGATTTAGCCAACACAGATACACTGAAAACAGCAATCTAATGTCCATTTCTCTGTTAGACCTGTCGCATATTTGCATGTGACAAACAACATACACATTACAAATAAAAAGAGACTGATGTAGCCAGAAAAATAACAATGTAGGTGGTCTTTGCAGCATGTTAATACAATCCACGTTTATAGTGCATTTACAGTGGTAGCAAAAGAGGACGTCTGGTGATGTATTATTAATACCAGTAACTGACTACCGTTATGTAGTTAAAGCTCATACGTGTCATTTTGGGAGGCATGGGCAAACACCACCAGAAGGGGCGCTAATTTAGGAAACATAAAAATTTCCTAAATTATTTGAAGGCATGTATAAACAACTTATGTTGTCGTTTAGGTTGTAGAACTTGTAAAAGAAAAAGAAAAGACCATTTCAGTCGAATGCAGGTGAAGATATAAGACGAGAAGAGGCAGAGGAAGAAGTCAGAAACTGACTTTTTTCATTTATTTGTGCATGTGTGCATCTTCATATAGGCCTTCATTTCAGCCTCTGTCTGAAAAAGCTGTAGATGCTCCTGTCTCTTTAAGCCCCACCCTCTCAAAGCCCACTGTCTTCTGATTGGCCAAGACCTGAAGCATGTTACCAGGCTGTTGTTGTTGCTGGGCAGAACAGGCAGACTGAGCGTTGCTGTGTGGGAGCACATGACCATATATGGAATACCGGCTGCCTCTGGCTCAGTATCACACAGAACGGAGCCCTTGGTAAAAAAAAAAGCAGCTCAAAACAGGAGGAAACCTGAGTTTTTTTCTCAGTGTGGATAAGTCATAAAATGTGGGGGAAAATAATGTCCTTTAAGAAAATGTGTTAGAGTGGTCTTGTTTGCCACCTTGTGGTTTTAATACACTAATGCACTTGTGATGTTTTTATGTTCTTGTATGTCTAGCCTCACTGCAACCTGTTGTGTAGTCTTCCTTCTATCTTGTCACCAAATAATATATTCCTATCTGCGTTGAGTTCATCTCTCTTGCCTGATTAGTGAGACCCGGCCCTTTAAGTTACAGTCACTGTTTATGATGAAGGCATAGATTTAAAAATTAACAAAAACAACAAAAGCTTTTTAAGACACTCTCAGTCTCCTACAAGTGGGTAGGAAGCACTGTATACGAGGGGGTTCAGATATGTTGCTATAGTGAAAACATCTCCCACTAAAACTACTAAATTATTTGATCATTCACTCTAGTTAAATCTCACAAGTTTCAGAAATAATAAACAGACTTGCAGCTTGTGCAGCATATTTTAGGTTGTTAGCTGTTGTGAAACTGGCCCCAGGTTTGCAGAATAATCCTCTGCAGATGTCAGTCCTGAAATAAATGATTTATTTATTAGTATGATGTGTGTTTTTGCATCTGTTCCTCACCTGTGCTCCTCAATCTGCATCTCCCTCTCGCGGTACCTCTTCTCTCGGTTCTCCTGCTCTTTTCTCTCCAGCTCCATTCGCTCCTCCTCGTAGCGCTGCCGCTCCTCTGCTGCCTTCCTCTTCTCCTCCTCCTTCCTTATCTCCTCCTCACGCTGGAAAACACGACATAAGTAAGCTGAAATGTTCCAGGACTGCAACTAATGGGCATAAAGGTTTCGATCTCCAACATCAGAAGTTCAAAGATATTCAGTTTACGGCAGAATATTTATGAAGCAAAGAATAAATGGAATTTTTGTTTTTTAACGGTCAAACGAATTAATCCATTATCGTCCATAAGTCGATTAATTATGTGTTGCTTAGAGTTTCCGAAGCTGCGAAGGGCAGAGCCAATGAGCACCCTGCAGCGAGATTAAGCACGTTGTCATTTTGCATTTTGTTTGAATGTACTGAAAGCAGCTGGAGGATGCAGACGTCTGACTTTGTTCTTTACCTCCACTCGACTCCATAAACTACCAGATCCTTTACTTAATACTATTACTTTACTGTAGGAATACTCTCTTACAAGTAAAAGTACTTTTTTATTACCATCTCATTATATAATTAGATTATTACCCCTCATGCATTCCTTTAAGATTTTACTGTTGTAGTTGACTGCAGTGATTATTTTCATTATGGATTAATTTCCAATAATCGATTGTAAAAATTCTGAAAAATAGTGAGAAATGTTTGTGAAAAATTACACAAAATGATTAAAAATACATTAGAATAATTAAAAGGAAAAGCAGCAAATCTTTCACATCACATTTGTGAAACATGAAATATTTTTATATAAAAATAAACAAACAATTATCGAAATAATTGCTAATTAAATTTCTGTCAATCAACTAATTTACTAGCAGTACTTGAATAAACTGTTGGGCAGTTTAATTTATAACAAAACATTATATTTTTTAAACTCTTCATATGTTTGTGAGTAGCTGAAGCTGAAAAGAAACATGAAAAGAAAATACTCAAGTACAAATACCTCTAATTTCTACTCCAGCGCAGTACTAGAGTAAAAGTACTTAGTTACTGTCCACCACTGCACATTACTGGAATTAACATTGACTGTGTTTATTCAACAGCAATCAAAATAAAAAGGAATAAGTCAACATTTTGGGAAACACAGTTAGTTGCATTCTGACTGAGAGTTAGATTAAAAGAGTAATAACACCGTGCCGTAAATTTGAGGTTACAGCCAGTAGCAGGTTAGCACAAAGACAGGAAGTTAGTGTGCCTAAAAAATCCTGTTCAAAAAAGGGGTTACATGCCGGGCTAATTAATGGTTGGGCACACTGACGCTGTGTGGCAACTACTCAGAGTCAAGTCATAATCCATCACCCCCTGAAACACTGGAATGTGTTATTTTTTTACACTTTTTTTGTTTGGATTAAGAAAACAGGTGTATTTTGTTAACTTTGCCAGGCTAACTGTTTCCCCCTGCATACAGTCGTTGTGCTAAGCTAAGCTAAACTCAGGATGAAAGGAAAGCTTTCAAACTATTCGATCAAACTTGGTTTGTTAAATGTCATTCCTTCCTTTCAGATTCCACACCTACCTTGGCCTGCTCCCAAAACTCCTCTCTATTGATTTTCTTCATCTCGATCTCTGCGTTGGTCTTCTCGTACACTGTGCCCTGCATCGGGAGGGAAAGAGGGTAGAGAAAACTTAGGTTTCTTTCGTGACAAGTAGGGCTGTACGTAACGATGATTTATCTGACGACTAACTAAATATCAAAAGCATGTCTAATCAATAATATTTTATTCAATCATCCTCACGACGCACATTCGAATAACGACAATAGCAGCATATCTTAAAATGAATCCAACTTCCACGTCACTGATGTGATGTGATAATAACAACATTATTTAGGCTACTACACTTAAAACTTTAAATGTTTCTGACATGGATGTATGTCAGTATTGAGTATTGTATAGTATGATAATCAAACTTATTTCTGGTACTAGTCTAAACACACAAATTTAATTTCTACGCGTGTGTGAGTCGACTATCTCCGTTCGTACCACGTCTCTGTGCTCGTCCTCCCGGGTTCTCAGGCGGCTCAGGACCGGACTCGCCACCACCACCGTCCCGTTAGTCAGGCGCTGCCCGATGGCTGACGGGTCGATGTCGTCCAGACTGCTGGCATTGATAATGACCTCCACCCCCTGGAGGGAGAGAGAGAGAGAGAGAGAGTCACCACATGAGGGAATCAGACTGACTGGCTAGATCCAGACCAGCCCTCAGATTTCCAAAGAAATCCAAAGCTACTGGCCACTGCCAGGCCGTTACCTTTTATCTAGCAGAATATAGCAGTCTATATTCAGTAGCAAGTGACCCGGTGAGAGTGAAGTGAAGTGGTCGAGCAAAGTGGACCGACAAGCGGGTGCGTTCCTGTGAAACTGTTGCGGTCATGCTCGCCTCACGCACACGCTCGCCCGCCGCCAAAGTTGAATTGAGTCTTGAACGTTTTGTATGAAACACTGGAAGAGAGACTGATCCTCGCTGTTTGTGAGTTTCCGGGATCTATTACTGTTTAACTAAACAGGACATCAACAGGAGGGAATTCGCACGGCAAAGCACCCCCGCAAAACGAGATGTAGGCCTATCAGGTAAAGTGGTGTAGCCTTTTATTTTAACTTAAGTTAAAGGGGCTACAGCTGTGTAGCGCACAGAAGCCGTTGCCATGGTTACTCTCCATAGAGCGCCTGCCATTGAATCGCACAACAAGGTTCTATGGACTATGTAACCTATATGTATTCAAAACAAGATTTTAATCAATTTTATTTCTAATAGATTTAAAATGATCTAATGTTTGTGTAGTATATAAACTAGTAAGACAGTAGTATTTATAATTTGTTAATCATTGATCATATTACAGATTATTCATGCCATAATACTGTTGGGCTGTCTGTGTGTGTGTGTGTACTATCCCCAAAAGGGTCATTGAAAGCACTGTTGGTGTGAAGTTGAGGCTGTGTGGGAGAGAGAACTGCCACTTAGAATAATGACACTTCAACACACACACAGACTTTGATATATATATATATATATATATAAAAAACTTTAGCTTTAATCTTGGTCTTTTTATCTACTATACAAATCCAAAAATACACACACAGTCAGGTGTACAAGTGTGAATACACTGCTGTGTATGACACACACACACACATACATGCTCAGTGGGTGAGAGGGCTGTCATTCAGCTCAGAGCTCTCAGCACAGAGAGATTACTTTAAAAAGAAATGGTATTAGTCATGCACTGTAACACACACACACACACACACACACACACTATTGTTCCTCCTTTTTGATCCTCCAACAGGTTTAATGTGCTGCAGCTTCTTTTTTCCACGGAGAGTTGGTTGAAAACAGAAGAACATTCAAACATTGTTCATGTGACAAAAAAAATAAATTTAAAGCAGATTATGAAACAAACACAGTCACGTCAGATCTGCTGCATACATGTACATGCATCTGATGACACGATAAGACGAGTTTGTTGCCAAACGGGAACTTGAAAAAGGTCTGAAAAATGAAGCTGATGCAAACACCTGCATTATGTCTCATGGCCAGCAGGGGGCGACTCTACCGGCTGCAGAAAGAGGTGTGATTGTATAGAATTCTATGAGAAAATGTTTCTACTTCTCAGCTGATTTATTCCCCCAGTAAACACTTTCCTGATGAGTTTATGGTCTCAGTCGCTAGTTTCAAGTCTTCTTCAACACAGCATGATGTTCATTTAGTAAATTATGGTCCCATTTAGAGGAACATAGACCAGAAAGCAGGGAAGGCTTTAAGGTGGGGCTACCTTGTGATTGACTACCACATGCTACCATGTTGACCTGTCAATCAGGTTAGAGGTGACTCGTATCTGCTGCCGTGTGTACATTTAACCAGCTCCTATTAGGAGTCGGCTGTTCATTTTTTCTGGTATGTACGTTTTGTATTAAGCCTGTTTTTCACTAGCCAAAATTAGCTACCAGTTAAAATCACAGTTTTACGGATGCTAACCAAGCTAGCTAGTGCCACCCTCTTGTCCAAATCCCGCCACGTCCGGTGCCTGGTTGCAACAAATCAAGATGGTGACAGCCAAAATACCAAACTCGATGTTTCAAAAGGGTGACGTAACAGTGGCTACGTCCACTACGGACTGATCGTGAGAAAGGGTTGCATTTATAATGAAGTATTTGAGTAGTTAATAAAACGATTTGTGCTGTAGAAATCCTTCTATTGAACTTTAAGATCTTCGACCTCAGTTAAACCTCACTTAAGTTTAACCTGAAATACAAGGCACATTTATGGTGTTTAGCTGATTTCTACAGGACCACGCAGCTGGGTTCACACTAAACCAAATGTGGACTTTAAACCTCCGCTTCTGAGTTTAAGCCTGCCTTGACCTTAAATTGCAGCTAAGCTAATGACAGAAAAACAGCCCCACAGCCCTAAGTGAACTGCTGTGTATTAATGTTGTTACTGATATGTAATTATTTCATGAACCAAGTTACACCTAGCAAAAGAAAACTGCACATTGACTAACTTGCAAAGAATACAAGGTACTAGACCTTCTTCAGGCAAATGTTGTTACATAGTGAGAAGCCATCTTTTATAGGAGGTGACTTATTTTGTCTCCGCCAATCACCTGCTTCCTCATTAAATAAGGCAGCCATTACAAAACATTTGTTCACACTTCCATGAAATGAATGTAGATACCTGTATACTGAATGTACATCAGAATAATATCATAAATGCACTCATAGACCTACATACTCACAAATCTTACTGGTGCCTTATATATAATAATGAACCAAGTTACAAAAGCGGCAGCAGAAGCTAATAAGCATCCAAATAAATGAATAAAATAAAATGCATGCTGATACATATAAAAGGTCATATGCGCACTTGAGTTTTTAATAAGTAATGTTTAAAAGTACCGTCGTGGGTCTGACCTGGAAGAAATCTGCGATGGTGGCGACGTGGCTGGCACAGGCACACTTCCTGGCATCCGGCACGTCTTCCCCGACCTGAGAGAGGGTGAGCAAAAGAAAGAAAGAATAATGGAANGGGGGGGGGCAGGGAAATTAAGAGTCCAACCAACAGCTGATGGTTGGTTGCTTCTTTGCTGGTTTCTGTTAAGTCAAGTGATCGGATTCACGAGGACAGTTTTCCCCCTCCGTTGTGGTCCCATTAGGGCTTTTGTTCAGCCGTGGTCATGTTCAGTTACTGAGACAGTTGTAGTATAACAGGCTGGATGTGATTCAATAATCACAGCTCATTCAAACCAACACAATGCAAACACAGTAAGCAGCAATTACAGAGAGAAAGGAACACGGGAAAACGGCCTCATCTCATCTGAATTCATGGCAATTTATTTCTCAATAGCAAATTTGAAGCACTTTATCTATCTGCGTGTGTGACGGACTGAAGAGGAGAAAGAAACAGAGAGAGCTTGGATGTTCTTAAAGTATACTTAAGAATTTGCGGTACATTTGGGTGTATTTCTGTTCATTTTTCACACTTTTTTGGTACACTTTGTCCATTTTTGGCCCATTTCTTTGAGCAGTTCGGCCTGGTTTGGCCCAGTCTGCTTCGGTCTGGTGCTCTTTTGGCTGTTGCTGTGTTACATTATGACGGGACCCCTCTGGATCTGCTCCCAGAATCATTTAAACCACCAAATGTCTCTTTCTTTCTCTCTCTCCCTCTCAGCCTCCATTCACTGCAATTACCGGATCTTTCTGTCACTTTCTGCCCTTTTTTTCCATTCAACTCTTTCTCCTAGAAATCCCATTTATATTCTACTAATTTGCAACAGCAAATAGCTTTTGAGAGAAACATAATGCCACCCGGATTAAGTTTTTTGGCAACATAGTGATGAAACAGAACGTGCAATCTGCAATATGACGACATGTTTCATTATGTTATATCTGCTCACAGCAACGGAAGTGTGATTATAAGTTTTTTAGGGTTATGTTTAGGCAACTCACAGACCTTGGTTAAGGTTAGAGAAATATAGTGGTAGTAATATTTAATAGGTTTGCAGTGACTTCAAATTCTAATATCACTGACCAGGGCAGGTCATGTTTAAATTCCATCCACACCAACTAGGGAAATAAGTCTGAATGTGCCTTTAGAAAATAATAATAATAGCATTTTAAAATTATTTTAATGATACGCATTTATTTAATAGACTAAACCATCTCGTTTTCGATAGGTGGGGCCTGATTTGACTGCCAATCGAATCTTCGCAGAGGCGTTACAAAACGAGGATCATACTATTTTGGCTCTATGGGGGTGATGAGAACTAGAACTACCTGGTTGTCTCCCAATAAGTTACTATACAGCATATTAAGATATAAATATTCAACATTTAATGCTGTAAATAAACATGTAAAAGAAAGAAGATTTAAATAAATCTTTTTGAGAGAGTTGTGCATGAACTTTGTGTGTCATGTTAATCATTTATCACCACACACAGAATAATACATCATTTTTAAACAGTACTAGTACATGCAGTTGTTGGCTACTCGGCGGACATGTACAACTGCACAGGACCTGTGAATGGCAGGGGAACAGAGCAGAGAAAAGGATCAACACTAAGCCTCAGTTTAGCTGTATAAGTTACAGTGACAAACAGAGACTACAGCTCTGCAGCTTCTCAAAATTAAAGCAGCGGTACCGTGTGTTATCCCCATTTAGGTCATTTAGGCGAGTTACACATTATACAGCGATGAGTACTAAAGGAACATCCAAGAGAAAATGTACAGATTATTGTATGCTGCTGAGTTTTAGATTCAGTTTGATAAACAACATCCGCACAAGTTGTGTGACACGTTTCTTTATAACACAAAGTGCCAAACAGTTAGAAGCTGATTCTACAATTTATGTTGTGAAGATCAATGTAAGATTTGAATGTAAGTTCAGAGTCAAGCCATAAACCCAGCTATTTAACCTTATCAGCTCTATGCAGGAAAGTACCACATTATAATTTGATTATTAGATTGTGTTTCAAGACTCTGTTGACATAGAAAAAACACAATTTGTATTTCTTTCAAAATGTCTTTGTTGTTAAAATTTAAAACTGAATTTTAAGGAGACCACGTTGTTTCATTCTGCCTCTCTGCTTCTCTTGTCACATCCTTCTCTCATAGATGCTTTCTCTCATGGCGCTCCTGCTGCTGTCAGAAAGTAAAACATTCATCTTAAGGCTCTCAGATGAACTGTGTTTAAACGCACTCACTGCATCACAAATTATTCATTTCTTCCTCTTACGCTTCCTTTTCATCATGAATTAAATGGTAGGCAAATTTTCTCCGGCTCTGTTTATTGTGAGGTGATTCGAATCCACTTTTTCTCTGTTGGCCGTCACAGGAAGGTCACAAGTTCAATCTCTGAAACACACATCTCTGCCTCAGCCCTCTTGTTAAAATCACCTTATTAAATCCTGTGAAGACGCCATCTGTGCTCTTTCAACACAAACTCATGAAACTGCCAGAAATACAAGTCAATGACTGTCCACCCCAAAATGTTGTTGGTATATCTGATAAGAAGTCTTGGTGTGGACAACCTCTCTTCTTTTTGACATAAAAACGCAAAAAAAAAAAACACAAGAAGACACATGCCTTTGGTGTGAGAGACCCGGGTTCAAATCCCCACTTTGACTCATCCACCATTGTGTCCCTGAGCAAGACACTTAACCCCTAGTTGCTCCAAAGGTGTGCGACCTCTGACATGTGTAACAAATGTAAATATCTTTAGATAAAATAAATATCAATCTGATTTGTTGGAGCTGACTTGTGTTTCCCAGCAGCATATATCACATAAAAGATAAATATTGCAAGGTCAGTTTTTTCCAATTTCGTTAGTACAACCCTACTTCTGGTGACAAAATACTTTAAAAACTACTCATGAATCACTTCGCCACTGCATAAAAGCCCTTCTGAGGGCAAGAATGTAGAAGGTGGACACTTCTTCTACCACTACTTCTTATCCAGTTACTCAACGCAATCTGTAGAATACTCGATAACCAAAACAATCTGCAGCTCTGGTTATAAGCTCTTACCAGTATCTATTGTTACATGTAGATCTCTTAATTTACTGATGCTTGTTTGTTGTTTCCTCAAATGTAAGGTGCTTTGGATAAAAGCACCTTCCACATCAGTAAATGTAACGCATTGTTTTAATTCTGATCAGCGAGACGATCATCTGAGATTTTGTTCTTTTTTTTTGGGATTGAACATTTTGAACAGATTGAGTGAGATGCACATTTTCTGCTAAATGTTCTCATTTCAGGGCTTTGTTATTTTATGTCCTGTCAGTCAGCTGACACTCATAAGAAGGAAAAAGAGCATCACGCACACAGTTAGTGTAAAGCTAGTCAAGTGAAGGCACTTTAATTTATACAGCCCAAAGTCACAAATCTTTTTCAGTGGACTTTACAGTCTGTCCTCCTTCAAAACAAAAAAACTAATATCAAGAAGAGCAACATCTGAGGGATCTTTTTCCCAAGATATGTAAATGTTTCATTTAAAACCTTTTTTTGGCCTGTAGGTGGCAACATCAGCATCTAAACTCAGTGGCCACTTTACCTGTGCAATCTTATGCGATTCAACACAACAGATCTGCAATAAATTCTACCGTTATAAAGTCTATAATCTTGCGATTTTGGTGACATTATCGTGATTAAATTTTTCCATTTAATTTGGAGCTCATAGCTCAAGGTGCAGGTGTTCTGGACTGCTTTATACAGAGAGGTGTTTTTTAGTACTTCCCAGGAAGCAATTTTCAATTTAAAGCAGTCCAGTGCAACACAGTCACTAACTACGACCTGAGCGCTAAAAAATATAATAGACTGAAGACCCCCATAATAACATAACAGACATAATAAAAGCAGACTTTATAGCAGAACAATTGTTGGTTGTGGATGGCATTAGATTGTACAGGTGTACCTAATAAAGTGGACGCTGAGTGAACTGCAGCTTTAAACTGCTGCTGTTATTGTCTCTGACATGTCCTTGTTAAATAAACAGTTGAATTAAAAATATGCTTTGACCCTTAATGACTCTGATATTTTCATTTAATACCTTTGAGGACATTTCAGTGTGTGTGTGTGTGTGCTGCCAGGGGTGTTTGGCGTGGCGCCATGTACCGCCCCTCCCCTCCAGTCTCCTGTCTGACCCCGCGACTCACCCAGTTGATGAGGATGTATCGTGGCAGAGCGGAGGTGGGCTCCTTCAGGCTGCAGAAGCCGTACATCACCCTGCCATTGTCAAAGGTCAGTGTGATCTCTGCCAGACCGCCTCCTGCACCACAGAACAAGAGACCCGTTTTAATATTTCTGTTAGACTGTCCTCTCTCAGGAAGACGCTGCGAACATCCAGTTAATTATCTTATGAAAGCAACTAAAAAGAAATTATATATATATACACACACACAGTATTTTTGCCAATGCATGTGTACTTGTGATTTTATTACATTCTCAAAAACTGCGTGTGTGTGGATCAAATATGCAGGAGTCTCATTAAACTGTAATGATCATGCCATTAACTGTAGTAGTAATGAATCCAGCTCTCCTGTGGCCCAGTAACAGTAAAGAGACAAAGAACATGATCATCCCCCCCAAAGCAATAGCAGAACCTGCAGAGCTCATCAGAGTTACAGCCGCAGCTCTGCAGCAGCAAATTACAACCATCTCCACACATGATGTTATAATGTTTATAGGCAGCCACTTTCATTAACACACAAAAACAACAACGGCAAGATGTCACATTTGGGGGGGGATTACATTTTTGGACTCTCCTGGCGACAAAAAAGTTTAAACTTACCTCCTGACGATGCGAGCGTCAAATCATTGGTATCATCCTCATATGTGTACAAGGCCCTGTTAGAAAAAGACAGAGAGAAAGAGAGTGTTAAAGGTAAAATCTTTATGAACGTTACAGTATCATGCTTACAAAAGCAGAAAAGGCAGATATGACTGTCTGTGAGGTCTGGACTTGAGGATAAGCGAAGGTAGCGTGGGTACATAGGGGCGGCCGACCCAGGGCCCAGACTGGTAAGGGGCCCGCTATGTGGGCTATGAAGTATCATAGTATCATAGTCACTCTTATAAAATGAAACAGTCTCTTCAGTCCTGGTTTCAACGGTAAACCACCACAAGAAGGACAATTACCAACAAACATGCTAGATTCTAAAGAGGCACGTTTTAATAAACATAAATCATAAAGTAACTTTTGGATTTCAAACAAATGGCAAACTTAGCACATTTTAACAAATCTCCATTTATCCTAATGCATCATGGGAATTCTGAGGCACGGACGTAGACTGCATGTGCGTAGCGGTTTATTTACGTCAACTTCCACTGGAAGCAATTTGTAAAACAATTAATCTGCAGCTACTTTAACAATCAATTAATCATTTGAGTGATGCTTTAAGCTAATGCTAATATTAGCATGCTCACAACGCCAACATGCTGATGTTTAGCAGGTATAATATTCACCATATCCACAATTTTATCATGTTAGCTCTAACATTTGGTAATTAATACTAAAAACAAAGTACTGCTGAGGGTGATGGGACTTTTCATTACTGTCAAGTGTTTTGTCATTAACTGAAATTTCTGGGCAAATGACGTGATGATGGCGCCAGGTGAAAAGTCAGAAGGATTCACTGTTTCCAAACTGTGCTGTGCATTATTTTCCCAGTGTCCCAACCTAGGGCTGAACGAGTAATTCAAATATAATCAAAATCAAAACATGGCCTACTGTAATTTTCAAATTGCAGGAGGTGCAATATTTTTTAAAGGTGATGTGCGTCAAAAAATACAATTTTAAATTAAATTAAATAATACTGCAGAGATTTCCTGCCCTACAAATCGTATTCTGTTAAAATATCTGTTAAAATCACACCATAATAATTTAAATATGTTTATCACTGAAAATCCTGATTATGTAAAAACGATCATTCCCTCAGATATTGCAAATCAAATCGCAGTCAAAATAATAGGAATACGATTTTTTTTTAAAAACAACACAAAAGGCCTAACAATGCATCTACTACTGCATGGTATTTTATGGGACAGGAGAAAACCTCGGCCTGCTGTTGGTGGAAGAAACATCAGGGCATCACTAAAGTAATTTGGAATTATCCTCCATAATTATTTGTACAAAATTTCCTGTCAATCCTTCAAATAGTTTTCCTGATCTTTAACAAAAAAACAAAAGGAAAAGTTTCTCTTTTTTTGTTGCGCAGTAGCTTTCTGGACTGTTCTGTTTGACAAAAAAAAAAAAATTGTGATCTTAATTGATTTTAGTGCTAATTAGCTAATGCTGGAATTCTAACATGCTAAATTAAGTTGGTAAACATACCTGTTAAACATCAGCTTATTAGCATTGTCATTTTGAGCATGTTAGAATGAAAATCAACGTTAGCATTTATCTCAAAGAACTGCTGGCATAACGACTTTTTATTGTTGTGTTCACATTACATAAACACTTCTGCTATATCTACATCAACACTCTGAATTTTCTCAAATGCTGGCAGTGTTTCAGACTGATCTCGGTTCAGTGGGTTGTCTGTTAACACTATGCTGCCATTATTCAACCATTCTGCTGTTTACCATTCAATCGCATATTAACTGATTAACATCAGAGAGCAAATCAGCTGCTTCCCCGCTGTCCACGGCTGAGCAAAGTAACAGAGGCTGACAGGACGAGTGACTCCAGTCGTCACCACACAAAAGTGTTACAAACCTCTTTAGGGTGACTGATTGAGCTGCTTTATCTGCTCCAGTGTTTGTGTGCGTGTGTCTAAAGCAGATTACTTGGTTTGATTCATGACTGTGGGAACTCCGTCTCGGCCCACATCATGAACAAACACCTACTTTCATAGCACTAAAACTGATTCCAACCCTAGTGCGACAACCAAGTCTAAAATGTCCTGCGCAAATATAGACGTGCAAGACCAAAAACACGAACTCCCACACTGTAACAACTGCCCACCGCACTATTGTCTTTGTCCAGCACAACAGACGCAATTACAATCACACCCCCAGCATGTGCAAGCACGTACACTGTAGACTCACTGCATTATATAAAATCAATTATGTGCACGGCCCCATACACATCACTGGTGTATTTACAAGCAAGCACACACACACACCTCTGACCTCTTTGGCTGGGGTTAAATGAAAGTGATAGAGATTACAGTTTGGGCCGACATCTCCAGATTAAAACAGTTTACCCTCCTGTTACGACCCTGCTGTAAAATCCATTTCCTGCAGGTCAGAGCGAACATATCACCAGCGGTGGAATGGAACTAATTACATTTACTCAAGTACTGCACTTAAGTCTTTTCATGCCACTACTTCAACTCCCATGTATCAGAGGGAAAAAGTGTACTTTTACATACTACTTGAGTTACTATTCACTTTAAAAAAGATTTTTGAACACAAAACAGATGAAAAACTTATAAATGATGATGTTTTGTTATAAATTAAACTACAGCTATACACAGCTGAAATGATTAGTCTAAAGTCTAAATGGTAATTATATTACTAGGTGAAGCTAATTTTATATTCTCTTGTGTATTCAGTGCTTGAAGTGGAAAGAAATAGGTGCATCGCTTTGTGGTGAAGACACTCAGATTAATTTCCTGCATTATGGAGACATTTTCTTTTGATGGTGGAAATGTCTTTATTTATATGAACAAAAACAAAATTAAGTTGGCAGGTGACAATTCAAAATATAATGGAATCTAATGCAGTAATCAGCTTTTGGACAATGCATTTCTTTCTTCTACATTTCCATTGCATGTTTTCTTACTGTGCATAGTTTCATTTGTTATCTAACATTTCTCGTTGCTGTTTTTCAGAACATTTTTAACAAAAGCTTTCAAAAAGTGATGGAGACATTCAGATTCTGACCTGTCCCCAGCATCCTCAGTGTAAATGACACCTATCTGTTAATATTTTAAATGTCCCGCCCCATCTAGGTTGTGATTGGTCGGTTCACCAAAACTGACATTGAAAAGCTATATTCAGCAAACAACTGCTGGAAAGGCACCCGAGCTTCTCTTCCCCCTCGTCTCTCTCTGCCGACAGAGTTTAGCAGGCAGGCGAGAATGGTAACAGGTGAGGGTCACGTAGCGCCCAGAGAACCTGATCTAGGGAGGGCAGAGGAGAGGACCGGCAGCTTGGGAGAAGTCCCGGTGCGCAAGAAAATGTCCAGGTACGCCAAAGAGTAAAATGTCAAGGTACCAGCCCACTTCAAGCACTGTGTGTATTGTAATATATAAGAATATATTTTTATCTAAACTGATCATATGTTTTGTGTAAATAACTGTATTCTAAAAAGAAACTGGTAACTACAGCTGTCAAATAAATACAGCGGAGTAACAAGTACATTATGTATCACTAAAATGAAGTAGAAATGTAAATAAACAGCACAACTCAAAAATGCACATTTACAGAAGTACAGAACTTTCCACAGCTGGTAGTATCTTTACATATATTTCTATGGGTTTGATGCAATAATTTATTACAATATTTTTTTGTTATTTTAAAATTCAATATGAAGTCCGGACATGGGAACTAAAACTCTTCCTGGATGAACGAAAGATATTCGTGGCCGACCGACTCTCCATCAAATCAGTAAAAGCTGTGAGGGCTGAAGACCAGCAAGAGGACATCAAAATTGATTTTTCTAAATATTAAATGCATACTGGGATTGAGGTTGGAGAAATTACCCTTTAATCTATCAGGGTTTAAACAGGAGATTATAAACTGGAGATCAGCGCACTGTAGATTATTGAAGATTATTATTATTATTATTAAAAACAGCATAAAATCTCTGAGCTGCTGCCCATGATTTCGCACAAGTATGGATGTAGAGTCTGCATGTGTCATTTAAGTGTGAGTATACTTCATGTTCTATATCTGAGATACTGCAGCTTTGGCCATTTGTTTAAAAACACCCTGTGCTGAGAATGTCTTGGGGACGTAAATTACCAAAAGTGAAGACAGAGTAGCCAGAGGACATTAGAGAAGTAGACTGGAAACTAGCGACTGAGACCATAAACTCATCAGGAAAGTGTTTGCTGGGGTAATTATTCAGCTGAGAAGTAGAAACATTTTCCCATTATTTCTAATGGAGCCGGACTTCTTTTTGCAACCATAAGAGTCGCCCCCTGCTGGATTTTCAATAGAATGCAGCTTTCAGGGACTTCAGCATTTGCTTCATATTGTAGACCGGAAGCTTCCGGTCATCTGCAGCATCTGCAGAAGCAGCACAGCAACGTGAAACTTACAGAAAGAAACTCCGGCAGCTGCTGCTGCCACTGATGCTTGGACTCGATGGGAGAGAGCGGTGTTAATGCAGCATTTTGTAACTACTGAATACTGCTCTTATAAACAGGAAGAAACAGAAGCTGTTGCCCAGAAAGAGGGTGAAAAGAGGTGCTGAAGCAGTGGACAGTATGGGGAAAAGAATGCGTTTTTAAAAGCATGTAAACATTTACAAGTAGAAACCTTAAAAAGTATGAACCTGAATATGAGTATTCCACAGCACCTTTAAAGGCCAGTTTTTGAGATCCTGGGTTTGGGAGTTCTTTACAAAATTTACCCCCATTCACAAAGAAAAATAACCATGGAAGTGTGTGCTAGAGATTACTACAGCTACTGAAGCAAACTGGCCTTCTTCAAACAACATACATTTACAGTAACATCATAAATACTGGTGTATAAAATGTTATATATGAAGTTTCATTTTAATAAATGACAAAGTTGATAGACGTTAAAAGACAAAATGTGCATACGGTCCACTTGTGCGTTTGGTTTGAGGCGTTTCATACCAAACCCACAAGTCCGAAAGAGAGCCGCATGTTTAATAGCGGCTTTCCGTGGAGCTTTTTCATTCACCGCGGCTCCGTCTACAGCAGAACTGTGACAACAGCTGCTCTACAGTGACGTCAAAGTCGCATCTATTCTGACCTGAGTGTCCAGACTCAGGTCGCATTTAAAAAGATCTGATCTGCATCGGATTTGGACCACATACGGAAGTGGCCCAAATCCGAACTGGAAAAGATCAGATTCCATGTGACTTGGCCCGTTCACACAGTCATAAAAAGATCAGATCTGAGTCACATATGGGCAAAGAAAACAAAAAAACAAATCAAAATCGGATTGGCCTGCAGTCTGAACGTAGCCTTAAGAGTTCTCGTTTCGCTTGAATCTCTACAACACACAGATTCACAATGACCACATTTATTGCAAATGTGTCAGAAATTCTCTTTAACATAACAACAAAGCTTCTGGAGCCCAAACAGCCAAAACAACTGGAAGAAATCCCAAATTAACTAACTGAATGTACAGATTCTCCTTCTATGCCACTGTAGGTTAAGGTTTACTTGATGCAGCAAACCCGGGGCTTTGCGATAACTTAGTGTCATGACACCCAAAATAAAATGGCTGCTGTTCGTGACTCCTTTTGATATTACACATGAGTGGTCTTTTCTGAAAGGAAACTCATTAGACTACTGAACTAAACTGACAGTAACACAGTAATGTCCCCTTGTTTTAAAATCGCACTGTCATGCATGAACATATCGGGACAAACTCATGGGCTTTTACATAAATGTAAAGTTTGTGAACTGGATGCGGCTTGTTGAACAAGTGAACTGCTACATGTGCCTTTTTATACGTCCATGTGCCTCTGAGTGGTGTTAGTGTGTGACGGGTATTACCAGTTGGGCTGAGTCCAGATGACCTCATGCTGTTTTAGCCCGAAGCTGGTCTGGCCTTCGTCTGACTTTCTGCTGACCTAATCTCCCCTCCCTCCCTGCTGTCTGTTTCTGCAGAGTCACTCTGTGCTTTCCCCACCTCCCTCCCTCTCGCTCTCCCTCAATGCCGGACTGTATTTGCCTTCTATTAACATCACCAAAATCTCCTCTCTTCTCCAATCATCTGATTCTCCATCCCCTTTTCCATTGTCAGTCTGATTTCTTTCACAGAAACAGATCAGACTTCTCTCTACATTCCCCAAATTCTACAATCATACCAGGATATAATCAGTCGTAAGCTAGGTACCTACAGGAACAGCAAAAAGAATCAGAATGCACTGCAGCACTAAGACATTACGTGGATAGTCAGGGTATTTTGAAGTGAGGTTATATGAGGTACTCATCCAAAGTCAGTGTTTTACCTACTATAGACGGCAGAGCCAATGCGTCCTCATACCTAAACGACTAAATAGGTCGTGTGTCAATTTGTCCCAGAAGACCATTCCCCAAACCAACATGTACGAGGGCTGGCAAGTATTAGTCAAGCAACAGGCGTACCGGACCTTGAGTGCCTTACTGTCACCAATGGTTGTGAAATTGTTTTGTTTTCAGAAAAGATTGAGGTTTGAGGTATCTACAAAATGTTGTTTAACATAAAAGGTGTCACGTTTGACTTTCTTTCACACGGGACTCGAACCTCAGTCTCTTGAGAGAAAGTCCTGGGTTTACTTCACTCACCCATCCTCCCAACCCACCACCCCCTTGCAAGGTCTTTGTCGCCTGTTAAACTACGTCACCTGACTTCTTCTGCCCCTAGAGGTTGCGACCAGAGACATTTTAGAGGAGACACGCCACCCAAATCACATCCTCAATACAGCTCTATGGGGAAAGCCCGTAACGGCAAAGATGGCGGTTATCCCGACCTTCCTGCTAGAAAGCCAATTGTCTGCTTTAACAGCCAAAGCGGGAAACATTTCAGCCAATCGTGTGGTTCCACTGACGTAAGGGTCTGTTTCACTTCGACTGTAAATGCGCGGTGACGCATGTTTAGTAGAAGTATAAGTGGTTGGGAAAAACGCTTTTTAAACCTTATTTTTCTTTGGCATTAACTGTAGAACTCACATTACAGCGTGCCCAAAAAACACAAGCATGCACAATCCTTGAAATTGTGCTGACCACCGTCTACTGTACACTGACTACATGTAAGTACCTAATACAACCTCAATTTAAAAGACCTGAACCGTCGTTTTAACCTGTACCCTACGCCGTTCTACAAATTCAAACTCATCTAACAGTTCAAATGCATGCTGGGATACATTTTGGACTTTGTACATGTCAATATGCAGGTTTTGAATTAGATCAGTACTCGAAGTAAAAGTAAGTGGTAAGTACATTTACTCACGTGATATAAGTACAATTTTGAGGAACATTTTTGGCTACTTCATATTTCTACCACACTTCAGTTCAGAGGGAAATACTGTAATTTTTATTCCAGTACATTTATTTGATATTAATAGCTAGTCACTTTGCAAATTCAAATAAATAATACAAAATATAAATAAATAAAATATGATGTGTTATTATAGATTAGGATAAATTAGGCGGAAATTCACAAGCTAGTTGTGTATAAAGAAATTATAATCATCTGCATCGTTACATGCTGCACAGTGAGAAATACTACATGTACATAATCAATGTGGAATTGTAGCACCTCTCACAATTTGCTGTTACTTATGTTTCCGACTGCACCTTATTCTTCAACTGCACTATTTTACACATGTATATTTAGGCCTGGGCAAAAATATGTCAAAAATTTAGTCACGATAAAAACATTTCATATCATCCGATATTGATAATTCAAGATCAATATTAAATCATTATTTCTTTCAAGTTTAAAGGCTCATTTTTGCCCCTGAATGAAAACTGGAGGACCAGATGGTTAATTATGTGGTTAAACTTTTCTTTGTGGTCAGAACACTGGATGCCAAACAGTCAAACATTCAAAACTATTATGACAAAATCTTTTTTCAAAAAATATGATTAGTAACTCTTTCCTCAACAAAATAAACATTTTAATAGAATAATTTGTTTGTGATCGTAATGAATTAAATCCAATTATTACTGACGGTATATTGAACATTTGTTATTTTGTTATTGAGGAAAATTATAATGTGATAATTATCATTATTGTTTTATTGCCTAGCCCTGAGTATATACATACTCCAACTGTATTTATCTGTATATATTTATATTCAATCTACATGCTTGCATGCTTGTATTTTTTTAATTTCGTATTCCTTTTTTTTTTAAATTGTTCCTGTGCTGTTTTTTTAATCTGTTAACTTTGACCGCAATTTCGTTCTACAGTGCACTGTAGAATGACAATAAAGAAATCTTTAATCTTGAACAATTATAATCCTATAATACAATTACTTAAAGTTTGATAAAACTATTTTTGCTAAAGTAAAATATTAAATGCAGGTTTTTTACTAGTAATAGAGTATTTCTACACTGTGGTATTGGTACTCAAGATCTGAGTACTTCCTTTACTACTGGAAGTCACTGAGAACAAAAGTACAGACAACAATGCAGACTGAGACCTCAGGTTACCAGATCCAGAAGAAATGTATTTCCTGAGGAGGCTGGGCTGTGATGAAAAATATCTAGGTCGATATTGATCACAGCGCCCACTATTACTACTACTATTATTACAATAGTAGCAGCAGCAGCCACCACACACCCAGCCAGTAAAAAAGCCAATTCCTTGATGCAGAAAAAGAAAGGATGAGGGTAGGGGATTATAGACAAAAAGAACAAAACCAAGAGAGCAAAAGTCAGAGATTAAAAAGATGACAGATAATAAAGACAACAGGGTGTAAAATATTTGGGAGGAAAGGGGATAAGAAAGAAAAAGAAGAAGCATTTAAGATTGAGAGAGTGATAGAGAGAGAGCGTGAGTCTCACTTGAGGCTCTATAAATAATTCTCTTTAAAGCAGACAGCTGTTTATTATTCATATAAAGCCATCATGACCTAGAAACAGCTCTGTGTGTGTGTGTGTGCACAGCTGGACATGAAAGATGATGAAGGAAGAGAGGTGAGGAGAAGACAGGAAGAAAGAGGAGAATAAAAGAGGAAAGAAATAGAAGAAAAAAGGATTGAGAGAAGTGAGGGCGAAGAAGAGACATAAGACGACGACGAGGGGAGGAAATAGGAGGTGATGTTAACGTAAGAAGAGAAGGTACAAAGGGAAAAGGGATGGCGAAGGAGTGGAGAAGAGAGAAAGAGGATAAGAGGAGGAAGGAACGGGAGAGCGAAGAGGGGGAGGAGAGATGCAACTAAGAGGCAGGGAGGTTAAAAGTAGAGAGGATGAGTAGGAGGAGGGAGAGAGGAAGAACAAACAGCAAGCACGAGGATGAAAGATTAGAGGAATAATGAGGGATTGAAGGGGACTCAATTAATCAACTAATCAGAAGTGCGGAGGTCGGTCGAAAACATCATCCTCGAGCTCTCGCTGTATCAGTCTGGGTCTCATTCAACTGTGGTTCAGATTTAAAACCATACAAATGGTGCGCGAGAACAGGGTGGAATCTTCCGCTAGTAAATTTTGAGAAATTTGAATTAACCAGTAATTTGAACACAACCCACATCGTCATCAACTACCTGCCTCACTTGAGTGACAAGCCAATGATGGTTTCAATTTTAGCAATTTCGATTCTACAAATCAAATCTGGTTCTGATTGTGCCTCGGTTCTGGTTCCAACCCCTTCACCACAAATCTTGTCAGCACTCGGTGACCTTCAGATAGATAGATTAGCAAACAGATACAGCAAACACCAGACCAACAACAAACCAACACCCAGACAACTGCATTACCAACACAAACATCTCCCGAGTGCTAAGGTGCAGCTCCCTGACACCCAGAGATTCATCACTGTTATTATTATTTCATTGTTTGTTAATAAATCCAATACTTTTAGGCACAAATGACCCGCGGGCCCAGTTGATTTGGCACCTACGTCGTCTGCCTGATGGAAACAGCTCGTACTCGCCAAACAGGGGATGTGATCCATCTCTAATAAGCCCCTGCCCCTTCCTCACCAATCGGGACTCGCAGGTCGTTATAATGCTAGTTTGCTGTTCTCTGTCAATCCTACTGGACATATTAAATATGTTATGCAGTTTATTTTTATTATTCACTGACAATGTAAAATACCAGGCAATGGAACAAAAAGTTAATATGCTTTCCACAAAGGAGTGATAGAAGACCAATGTATCTCTGTCCACACCAAACAGTCTCAGTTTCCGTATAAAATATAGATGCTGCAACCCTTTCTTATAACAGTCCTTCCAGAAAAATGCAGAGTTTTTTTGTGATTGTTGCGGGCAAAAATCCTTGATTACGCGGCACGTTTTCTTA